>JASFAT010004764.1:0-234359 GCA_031353405.1 Baronia brevicornis | reverse complement strand
ACAGTACTTTGTCTCTGCGGTCGTAAGTCACCTCTCACGTGACAACAGTACTTTGTCTCTGCGGTCGTAAGTCACCTTTCACGTGTCAACAGTACTTTGTCTCTGCGGTCGTAAGTCACCTCTCACGTGACAACAGTACTTTGTCTCTGCAGTCGTAAGTCACCTCTCACGTGACAACAGTACTTTGTCTCTGCAGTCGTAAGTCACGTGGGAGTGGACAAGACGAGACTCGTTGAAACTTGCTCCGTGTGAAATGCACGCACTATTGCCTTTTTAGTTATATATCCGTAACAGAGCAATTGACATCGCCAGTTATATATCATTGCCTTTTCCAATTATTTTTAATATATTGAGCCCAAAAATGAATAAAGTCAATGAAAAAGTATCTGTAGCTACAACCTAGCGAGAGTCACGTATAAAAAGCTAGCGACCGATAAGGGTTAACTATAAAAGCTATTAGGTGTACAAATAAGTTTCCGCAGTTTTTTATAAAAAATTAGGAATTTATTGTAAAGGAAAAGTACATTACGTTTTATTCAAAGTATTTTCCATCATTTGCCACTACTTTTCCCCATCTTTCTGGCAACATTCGGATACCCCGTCGAAAAAACTCTTCATCTTTTGACGCTATCCACAAATTTACCCAATTTTTGGTGTCTTCATATGATGTGAAGCGCTGCTCAGACAGACCATGTGCCATCGACCGGAACAGGTGATAATCAGAAGGGGCTAAGTCTGGTGAATACGGCGGGTGGGGTAAAACTTCCCAGTTGAGTGTTTCCAAGTATGTTTTTACCGGCGCCGCAACATGTGGACGAGCATTATCGTGTAAAAGAATAATTTTGTCGTGTCTGGAGTAGTAATGGGCGCGTTTTTCCTTAAGTGCCCGACTCAATCTCATCAATTGTGTTCGGTAGAGAGCTCCAGTAATGGTTTCGCTTGGTTTCAGCAATTCATAATACACGACACCAAGCTGATCCCACCAAATACACAGCATGAGTTTTTTTCCATGAATATTCGGCTTAGCTGTCGATGTTGATGGTTCGCCGGGCTTAACCCATGACTTTCTCTTCTTTGGATTATCGTAGTGAATCCATTTTTCGTCACCAGTGACTATACGATGCAAAAAACTCTTTTTTTATTCCTGGCAAGCAGCATTTCACTCATGCATAATCGGCGTTCAACGTCTCTCGGCTTTAGTTCATATGGAACCCAATTTCCTTGTTTTTGAATCATTCCTAACGATTTTAAACGATGTGAAATTGCTTGTTGAGTCACTTGTAGAGTAAGTGCAAGTTCTTTTTGCGTTTGTGACGAATCTTCCTCCAATAGTACTTCTAATTCCATGTCTTCGTACACTTTCGGCCTTCCACTGCGTTCTTTGTCTTTAACGTCAAACTCACCGTTCTTAAACTTTTGAAACCATTCCTGACAACTTCTCTCACTTAAAGCAGCTTCACCATATGCTTCTAGAAGCAATCGATGCGCCTCAGCTGCAGATTTTTTCACATTAAAGAAGTAAATCAAAAGTTCCCGCAAATGATGCTTATTCGGAATAAAACTTGACATTTTTGCACGAAAAAAATTACGTGATGCTGATACGGAATCACTAGTACTTTAAGGTTATGGTGTTGCCAGATGACTAAACTTGGGATATTACGTTTTACATCTGACAATTTCTCCATAACCTTCTGGTGGGGCCATCTTTTGACAAACCGCGGAAACTTATTTGTACACCTAATATATAATCAGTCACTAACAGTTATTGGAGAAACTGTTAAAGAACGGGGGTATGTATATTCGGAGAAAATGAGCCTCTCCTGAACATATACATACATATTCGTCGCCTCTGTCTCCCGTAGGGGTAGGCAGAGACCACAGATCTCCATCTGCTACGACCTCACTAAACCTTGCTTTCTACGCACTCACCACTCTCTTCATGCAAGCCCGCCGGTTAAGGGTATTGTTGACCTGGTCTTTCAAGAAAAACTTCGGTAATTTGGTCAAGGTATATTTTCCTCTGTCCCACCGTGTACCGGTCGGTGGTAGGGGACCAACCCTTCCATCTACATTCGCAACATAAACTTCCTTGGCCACTTGTCTTTCCAAAAAAAAGTATCGTAATTGAGAGACATTCGCGAGCGGAGCTAAGTTTCGGAGACCCAACCCCTTCCCCTCCCTCTAACCCCTCCCCTCCCATTCCTACTCCCATAATGACATTTTTCTGAAATGTCGGCAACGCTTCCGTTCTGCCTATGGCAGTACTGCATATGTGGATGTCTATGGGCGGCGTTGGTTGCTAGAGAGACGAATTGTGGAGAAGGCCAAGATTCACATCGGGATCCACACACAGCGCCAAAAGAGGAAGAACCACAGATATAATGTATAACATTTAGCAAACAAATAGAGAAATTATTGTCACGACACCTTTTATTAATTTGCTGCACTATAAAATAATTTTATGGTAATAGAGAAAAAAAGTGAGGTGAGTTGAGAACAGACCTCGATCGCTTGTATGTTGTAGGGCACGCCGTGGAAGGTGAACGAGTCGAAGTCCTCGTTGATGGCTAGCGCGGGCTTGCGGGGGTCGCTGCCGGCGCGCAGCCCGCGCGGGTACCCGCGTATGGACGTGTTCAGGTACAGGAGCTTTGGCCCGTGCTCCACCATCGCAAACCTGGACACCGACAAGACACCCAATCTTTATCACAGAGACCCAGTTACTTTCAACTTGCTTGCTCACTTCTATAAATCAATCGGGGGACATCTCCACCTTGTAGGGGGGTTGGAGCGAGCCTCGGGGTTGAACCCCACTACTCGGACCTATTCTCGGGAGGCGACCGCCCCCCGGTCTTTGCGCCGCCGTTGCCAGCGGCTTTTAGGCGTTGTGTATCTGACCAACCCCCTCTCCCCCCACTCATCTTCAAGCCCGACGAGCAAGGTAGAGCCAAATAAAATGTACATCGCCGTGTTAAAGTCAACACCGGACTCCATCACGGCGACGAGCTTATGGGCTCATTTCTAGATGTCGGCGGGCCATTAGTTTAAATTACAACAGCGCCATCTCGTGAACGTAAAGGGAACGATTTGCGGCGCGCGGGGAACTTCGCGCGATCCTCCGACCGCCGACCGCCGACCGCCGACCAATCGGAGGAGTCGAGCGTTAGCAAGCGACCGCCGATCCAAACGACGAGCACCCCAACGGAAGACACGTGTCATATCTTATTGAGTCGGGTAACACTTTTCTTAAATTAATTTTTTTAACGATATCTATATATCTTGTCATCAAATATTCAATCGTCAATAAAATATTTCCTATTTATTTAAAAAATAAGTTCCATCCTCATCTTCTATCATCTCGGATGAGATGTTAAATTTAATTTTAATATGTAATAATAAACAGCTTAAATAAATGTTTTCGTTGTTGGACTAAGTAGGAATCGATTTAATATTTTTTTAACAATACATCATACGTTAATTATGAAACTTATAAATTATCTCTAGCTGGAGTCAAAAGGCAAGAAAATAGGAGGACACATTCTCGGTCTTTATGGTCGAGAAGACAACTAGTCGTTTAAGATTTAGCTAAAGCCAAAAATATCCAAAAGTGACTCACGTGGGGTAGAGTTGTATGATGAAGCAATCGGGGCCGCCCCAGTACTGATGGGTTTCGCGCCACTCCTGAGGGCTCCCCACCACCGCGGTTATTTCCTCCGATGCAACCACCACCAGGGTTGGCCCTCTGCAATACAAAAGAAATCTCATCACTCTTCGTCACTGAATTGTTTAAATAAAGCAAAACTACTTACATTACTACATACGTAATACATATCGTCACGCCTGTTGCCGTAAGGGGTGGACACACACCACAGATCTCCATCTGCTACGACATTCATAACTTTTCATGCAAGCACGCGATTAAGGGTACTCTTGACCTGGCCTTTCTTAAAAGCTTCGGCAATTTGGTCAAGGCACGTTTCCCTTGATCTTCCCCTAAAGACTCTTCCATCCGTATCCACAACGTGAATTTCGTTTACCGTATAGCCCATAGGTTCTCTTTTTATGGACTATGTAGCAAACAACCAATAGAAAATTAATAATGTGTGTTTTCTTGCTGGATGAAGTGGATTTATTTGGAACTTAAATCAAAAACTTACCGAAAATCGGCCATCAACTGTCCACCCACCAACCACTGTACACAACACCAAACACACACTACTGCTTTTCCGTCTTGTAAACGACACGTGTTTCGCCCCAACACGAGGCATCTTCAGGTATAGTAGACTAGTAGTCTTTTTCATTAAGAATTATATATTTCATAAGGCGCCTCATTTGCTTTTGGACAAGCTATCGTCTCCATGAAAAACTCCAGCGCCCACTAGGGGCGGTATCGCCTCCGTTGGGAACCTAAGATGTAGCTGAAGATCTAGCGAGGTGGCACTTCTTGGGTGAAGTCTATGTCTAGCAGTACCTGTAGGCCAGCGTGTGATGAAGGAAGCGGTTGGCCCCGAGGCCGTGCTCCCGCGACGCGTACAGAGGAGCCCAGTGCGAGGGTACAGCGCACACGAGCCGAGCCAGCCACGCTGCCGCCGCTGACCCACCCCCTGCCGACACCAACACGCTCTTTTACTAACATCTCCCCCCCCCCTCCACATCCACGCAAGACATTCAATGCGAAGCCAAGAGACTTGGAGGAATTGTTTGGAATAATCCCTGCCGCCGAAACCACAACCGCATAACTCGGCGTAAAGTTCCATATGGATGAGTGACTTCTTTCCACGCACCACCACTCTGTGGAACCGGCTACCTCCAGCGGTGTTCTGAACCGATACGACATTGGCACCTTCAAAAAACAAGCCTACACATACTTGAAAGGTCGGCAACGCTTCCGCGACTCCTGCGGTGTCGCGGTTGTCCATGGGCGGCGTTGGTTGCTTCCCATCAGGCGGCACGCTTGCTCGTTTGCCCTGGTGTCCCATAAAAAAACTTAGATGCTATGACCGAATCTAGAATACCGGTTGACGCGTGCCGTGATTCCTTTCGATAATATATATTGTTAGTTTGTCATCGTCGATGAGATGGACTGACGCCTCAATCAAGCCACGAGACGGCTTACCCCTTGGACATAGTTCCTGCGACCGAATCTGTGTCCCCTCCTAATCTACTATTTTATTTGACGATTTAATTGCATCTTCTCTGGATTGTTGCCGTCTTCTATACTCAGATGTTGAACTTAACTATTAACGATCAATACATAACAATTTTAATAGTGGTAGAGCCACGTCCCAGACAAATACTTTGTCAAGACTAGAATATTATTTGTCTGTAGCCCACACTCCCGCAGAAAACCGGCGTCTGAGTGGCCATCCCCCCTTCCTCTACCCCTCCCATTCCCTCTCCCACAATGACACTTTCCTAAAAGGTCGGCAACGTTTCCGCACCGCCTATGGCGCTGCGGTAGTCTATGTGGGGTTTTGATTGCTTTTCATCAGGTGACACATCTGCTCGAACAAATAAGACTACTAGCTTCGCGGATGCTCAGTACGTCGAGGGCCGCGCGCGGGGGCGTACCGTGGTGGGGAGCGGGCGGCGGCCGCAGGGGCCTCGAGTAGAGCGGCGGCGCTGTGCCCGCCAACAGCCAGGCGGCCGACACGGGCAGCAGCGCTCCGCCCGCCTGCCACGCCAGGCTGCGCTCCAGCACGGGCGTGGCGAGCTCCAGCCCCGCCCCCGCGCCGCTCGACTCCACGTGCGCCTCCATGTCGCGGTGCCGCGTCGCCAGCATGTGTACACAGTACCTTGAAACGGTCAGCGTATCATGCATACATATCGTCACGCCTGTCTCCCGTGGGGGCTCTGTCTACCACAGATCTCCATCTGCTACGATCCCGGCACACTTTCCTTGCTCCCTCCGCACTCATCACTATCCTCATGCAAGCCCGCCGGTTAAGGGTACTCTTGACCTGGCCTTTCGTGAAACCTTCGGCAATTTGGCCAAGGTATGTTTTCGTCAGTAAATAATTTAAAACCCTTATTTTATTACCTATAGCGTTGCGAATGTCTATAGACGACCAATTGACTCCGACCGCGGAGCCAATTGGTTATCTCAAAAGTAGTCTATGAAGCAGACCCGACGACCGTCTCAGCACTAAAAGAAATTATCTTCTGCGAGTTTAACAGCATCCCAACGTTACTTCAGCGAGAGGCACTTTATAAAAGTGATAGAGGCACGCTGCAGACGAATACTTTGTCAAGCATGGCATAATTCTCCCCCTCCCCCTCCCACTCCCATAAAGACACTTTCCTTAAGGTCGGTAACGCATCCGCACTGCCTATGGCGCTGCGGAGGTTTATGGGCGGCGTTGTTTGCTTTCCATCAGGTGACACGCCTGCTCGTTTGCCTTCCTATCCCATATAAAAAAGAGAAAAAGGTATTGGCTACGTAATATCAGGTAGTGGAGAGGGATAGAGACTGCTCCAGAACTGTTTCGCCCCGATAAAGGCCAAGATAGCTGTGTCGAATTGTCTGCCAATTTTCTCCAGTTAGAGAAGCACTGTAAGAAGAAGTATATACACCAACCAACCTGTGTACGGGGAATATAAGCCTATGGCAGTGTTCCTCCAGCCAGCGCACCACGAAGCCGACGCTATGCGAGTCCTTCTTGTTGAAACAGCCGTTCACCACCGCCGACAGCGTCCTGTTTATCTGACCACAAACACAACACCGCTGTGAGACACCCCGGTCGTACCCACCTCAACACGTCTCGCTTGGAAACTGTACTGTCGTGATACATTACGCACATACACACATATCGTCACGCCTGTCTCCCGTAGGGGCGGGCAGAGGCCACAGATCTCCATCTGCTACGATCTCGGCATACTTCCCTCCTATATTTTTACTATAAATATATTTTTTCCAAAAAACAAACAGTCGAAATGACTTGGGCTGTCTAATGTTAAACGCTAACGCTATGAATTTGGAGGGAATAGACAGTCCTTTGTCTGTGTGAGTGTCTGAGTTCACAACAAGGGAGATTTAGTGCAGTTGTATCCCGTCGCCCTCTGCACCAGGCGATCGTCGTTGTTGCAGCTGATTACGATGGGAAAATTCGCGAGCTAAAGACGGGTTAGTCGTAGAAGGAAGTCTTGGCTACGTTATATCAGGAAGTGGACCGGGATAGCGAGTGCTCCAGAACTGCGTCGCTTCGCTAAAGACAAGGAGAGTTGTACTGAACTTGCTGCAAACCTTCGATAGTCAGAGAATAAGAAAGTCCTTTACATTCTTCTGTCATGTAGCGATTGTTTATGTGTAACACGCGAAAAGCATACATACATAAATATAGTCACTGTCTTCCTGTAGGACTTGGCAGAGACCATAGATCTCCATCCGCTATGATCCCGATACACCTCCTTGCTTCCTTCCACACTCATCCATCGTTCCTCTCACATTCATCGTAGCGAAACGGCTCTCCGTTCGTCGCTCCTCCTCCTCCGGGAATAAGTACTGAGTAGTAAGAATTAAGAGAGAGAAGCATTGTATAAATATAACGGGTTCGCCCGCTTACCATGAGACAGGTTTGTGGCCCCTCTGGATAGTGGTCCATGGACAACTTGTAGCTGGTGTAGAGGAGACTTCGTAAGCCTTCAGGTGTCACCACACCCTCCTCTGTGTCAGAACTGAACATCCTGAAGAAGTAAAAGCAAATCTTATATTAAATAATTTTTTTTCAAATCTTGGAGGTAGAGCCACGCTGCAGACGAATACTTTGTCAAGAATGGCATATGTTTGTCTGTAGCATGAATGGGCAGGCTCGGAAGAAAACCGGCGTCTTAGCTTAGCTACCGTTTTTCCGGTACTTCCGGTAATTCATGCTACAGACAAATATTACGCCATTTTTGACAAAATATTCATCTGCAGCGTGCCTCTACCACTCTGTACGTATAGTACAATACATTTATTCGCATACAAACATACATATACATATATGAAGGCTTGAATTCATATGTGTATACATATCAAGACACTAGAAAAAAAATTGAAAAGAGATATATTCATCTTCCAGCAAGTACTCTCATTCTTATGACCAGGACTTAAACAATTGTCAGACTTAGAGTTTAACCCCTTGCCGTGCTTTTACGAGTCTGACTCGTGATGAAAATTTTGGCCCAAACATGAATATGACGAGCCAGGCTCGTGAATAGATAGTCGGGCCAAACGTAAACACCACTAGCCGAGGTCGTGTACAGATAGTCGGATCAAACATAAACATCACGAGCCCGGGTCCTGGTGATTGAATGTTAGTTTCTATCAGGAGTTAATCACACGAGTCTCATAATTGCTGTTACAAAGTAGTTTATACACCGTGGCTTTTTAATTATCCGAGAAAATTAAGTAATATATTCAGTTATCGATATACATTAAATTTGGGGAAGAAAATTTTTTTTTATTTTTATGAAATATTTATTAAAAATGTCCTTAATATACACCAAAAATTATACAACAAAAAATCTTGCTAATTCAAATAGACATCATTATCATTCCAATATGAACTGCACCCAAACCAACCTAATTTGGTCGCGTAATATTTACGTACGGAAGGGATAACTATGAATGAAAACAATTTGCGCAACCTGCCGACAAAAGATGTTTTTTCTCTTTCGCACGCGCTGTTGCCATACTTATGAATACATGCGTCTCACGCATAGTAGTAAACAAACACTACGAAGATGGCGTACAAGTATTTGATGCATTTACAGGATTTCTTTGAAGTCCCATAAAACAATATTTTTGTATGAACGCTATAATATTTGAATGTTACTTCCTGACATACATATTTTTACAAACGCGAATTTTAGTTTTCTCGGGTAATTAAAAAGTCACGGTCAAAGTAGAAGAGAGTGTAGAGGAAGGTACAACGTGTTTACCACGCGTTGATACTTATATTACGATTAAGTTGTACGATACGATGTATATACGAGTTGATACGATACTTGGGCCCAAGTTTCGTCGAGATTTGCGTCTTTTAACTAAACGTAAAGGCCCGTTTAGGCCTTTAGCCTCAAACAAATACTTCTTTAAACCCCTTTTAAAAAGGGGTTAAAAGACGTATTTGTTTGAGGCTTTTTTAATATCAAAAGAAATGTCATTCCGTTTACTGATTATTATTGGATCTATTAAGCTAATTCCATCACAGGACACCTGTATATGTGTTTGTCGCGATCTCACCTGACGTAGGTTTCGATGATGGCAGTGTCGTCCAGCATGGCCATGATGCGCTCGCACTGCGTCCGGAAAGTCCCCAGCGGTATGTGTTTGTTCTTGCATTTGCCCGTGCGATGCAGGTACCTGTAGAACTGCCGCGCTAGCTCCGGGTACATTGGAAACAGGTACTTCTGCAAACATTTCAGTACCACAACTATACATACATATCGTCACGCCTGTCTCCCGTAGGGGTAGGCAGAAACCACAGATCTCCATCCGCTACGATTCCGGCACACCTTCCTTACTTCCTCCAAACTTAAAACCATATGTCAAGAATGGCAAAATATTTGTCCGTAACATGAATGGGCCGGCTCGTCCGGGGAAGTACCACACTCCCGCAGAAGACCATCGTCTGAATGGGAGTTTAGCTACCGCGCTTCGTACGGTGAGCGGCCTGAGTTCCGAACGCTCCACACCCTCCCCCTCCCACTTCCATAAAGACACTTTCTAAAAGGTCAGCAACACTTCCGCGATGTCTATGGGTCACGTTGATTACCTCTGCTCACGCGACACGTCTGCTCGTTTGCCTTCCTATCCCATAAAAAAACTCATCCATCTTTTCATCCATTCTTCCTCTCACATTCATCGTAGCGAAACAGCTATCCGTTAGTCGCTTCTCGCCCTCATGGGAATCGGGACGTGACGGGTGGCGAACCACGTCGCCGTCATTTTTAACAAATTGGGTTTATTAAAATTCGTCATAGTGAATCTCACGAGCCGCTAGGGAAGATGGAGGTCAACCCCAGCAGAGCCTCGTATCTGAGGTAAGGCAATATACTAACTGGGGAGCCCAATCCGATGGATGATTTCATCTGTCACTGTTGATAATCAAAACTATGACATTAAAAGGAAGATGCACTATTCTATATTACTAGATCCAATTAGCATTTCTCGGCTGCAAGTGTGGATAATTAGTCATTTGGGGCTGTAAGGTGTAAGGAATACCAATAAAACACAGCCGTTTTTGAATGCAGTTAGTTAAAACTAATAACTTCTTATGTACATACACAAACTACTGGATTTATACCACAGCCCAAATATGTCCCATTGCTGGGCACCGGCCTCCCCGTTTCTGGAGGATCGGACATTAACCCACCACGCTTGGCCAATGCGGATTGGCGGGGTTATCAGAATAAATCTATGTAAACCATACATATATCTCTTCCGATGCGGGGATCTTTTTAGCACACAGGGGTGCTGAGCCCTGAGCCACTGCACTGAGCCAATCGGTCGTCAGTGAGTTTGTCTTCTCATATAATGAAAGTGAATAACTACGTGCTGTACTGATATATTGAGAAATATATCACTAATGTAATAAAACTTTTTATTATACAACCTTTTTAATTAATATAATATACTAGCTTTTAGTATATGGTGGTATTTGGTCTGCCACATAAAGTTTCATGACAGATCATTTTAAATAAATATATATTTTTTTTACTTAATTTATGGTTCACAGTTTTGGTCATAGTGGCTTCCACATAAAAGGTAGATATATGCTGTCGCGGACTTTGATTTAGAACTATTCAAGATAAACAATCCTACGGTACATCATCTTTGTGTAACTCCAATGGTTTAGGCAGCGTACGCCAAAATAGCTCTCAGAGGTCAGATATTTTTCCGACTTAATTGCAAAATTACATAAAATCATTACAAATTGTAGCCTATATGTTATTCCGATGTATAACCTATATTACTGTAAAGATTCATCCAACTCCGTCCAGTAGTTTTGTCGTGAAAGAGTAACAAACATACATCCATACTCACAAACTTTCGCATTTATAATATTATATTATTTATAGTAGGATATATTGAGATATAAAATGTAAAGTGAAAAGTGTGAATAAAGTATGAATAAGGTGTAAATGTATAATGAATACAAAAATAAATTAATTTGACTTTAGAATTTCATACGATATGGAAGATAAAACCCCCTAAACATCCCGTGTGTCGCCTCTATCCCGTATGGCTAGCCTCGCTACTGTACGTCAGGCATAGTACAGGGTCATTACTGTTTGTATTTGTTCAGAAATAAAAAAAAGATAAGGCTAATTGTCAAGCACCGGATATCATCGCTGATAAAGGTTAAAATGCTGCGTCACAACTTGCGTAATATACCTCATCAATCATCCATCATTAGCCCGATATGAAGTTAATAATCCAGCCGCGAAGATAGCGTTGACTTAATTAGATATAACGGAGAAAGAAACTATAATATTTGATCCGCGAACCAACACGTTAGGACGATGAGTTAAAATATATAGGCAGTCAGGGTGTATCTTTGCCTAGCCGCTTGTCCGGTTGCTATGGTACTACGCGACCCCGGCCTCCCGAGCTACTACCATATCAATCCTCGTCTTCCGTTGCGGTAGTATCATATCCCTGTCATCCTGTCTAAATCCATCTTTCCTTTCCCGGGCCCTTCTTTTCTTCTCTATCCTTTTCCCTTCCTCTCCGCCAATCCACGGCCTGCCGTGCTAATGGATGCGTGGCTAGGGGCGAGCTTAGTCGCAAGCGTTCCAACCGTCCCGGGATCGGGTACACCCGGGTACTATAGTGCCTTACCTAAGCATACAGGGCTCTGTTGGGGCTGACCTCCATCCTCCCTTGCGGCTCGTGAGATTCACTATGACGAATTATAATAAACCTAATTTGTTAAAAATGACGGCGACTTGGTTCTCTGCCCGTCACGTCCTGATTCCCACGAGGGCGAGAAGCGACTAACGGAGAGCCGTTTCGCTACGATGAATGTAAGAGGAAGAATGGATGAAAAGATGGATAAGCGTGCACACTTGGAAGAAAGGAAGGTGTGCCGGGGCCTGTTTCCCGTAGGGGTAGGCAGACACCACAGATCTCCATCTGCTACGATCTCGGCATATTTCCCTTGCTTCCTCCACACTCATCATTCTCCTCATGCAAGCCCGCCGCTTCCATATAAAAAGTAGATATATGCTGTCGCGAACTTTTAGCAGATTTTTTCCGACTTAATTGGCATGTATCGCGTTATATTATAACCAAAATTACATAAAATCATTACAAATTGTAGCCTATATGTTATTCCGATGTATAACCCATATTAATGTAAAGTTTGATCCAAATCCGTCCAGTAGTTTTTTCGTGAAAGAGTAACAAACATACATCCATATTCACAAACTTTCGCATTTGGAATATTCGTAGGATAGAAAGAAGGATAATGTACGTTTAAAAAAATGGCCAGGTGGTGCCCAGCAGTGGCGTGTATTATGTACTCACAGTGAAACAATTCTCTGTGACGCCGTGCACGCCATCTTCTTTTTGTGATCGCTGCGCCAGCAACTGTAAAAATAAATGACACATAAGGAAATAAACATGTGTATCATCTTGTGTGATTTTGTCAGAGACATCGCCCGGGAAATTCTAGGAGCGTCATCTACGTTGGATATATATATTTGTGTGCCCTGAATAAACATATGACGAACCAAATAAGTGGTTTTTGAATAAAATCAAAAATCTGATAAATTCTTAATTTCACACCGGAAACAAACTCTCAACAAACCCCAACAAGTTTTTTTTTATGGAATAGGAAGGCAAACGAGCAGGCGTGTCGCCTGATGGAAAGCAATCAACGCCGCCCATAGACATCCGCAACACCATAGTGCGGAAGCGTTGCCGACCCTTAAGGAAAGTGTCAGTATGGGAGGGGAATGGGAGGGGGAGGGGTAACGCGAGGGGGGGATGTTGGGCCTCCGGAACTCGGCCGCTCACCGTACGAAGCGCGGTAGGTAAGCTACCACTCAGACGCCGGTTATCTGCGGGAGTGTCTACTCTACTAACGGAGAGCCGTTTCGCTACGATGAATGTGAGAGGAAGGATGGACGAGTGTGGAGGAAGCAAGGAAGCTGTGCGAGGATCGTGGCGGATGGAGATTTGTGGTCTCTGCCTACCCTTACGGGAAACAGGCGTGACGATATATATGTATATATGTATTATTATTCGTTACAGAATTCCTAGGTCATTAACGCAATCTAAGCCTATATACAAGTACACACAGTACAACGTGACCTCAAAATGTATTGCTTTCAGTGAATAAATAAGCAATTAATCAGCTCGCTGCAGCTGTATAAGGCGATACAAGATCACATAGAACGAAACTGCCAGGTTTACCAACGTATCAATCAATATAGGAATTTGATCGCAGTTCTTTATTAATACTTTGTTGTACACAAAACACGACATACAAGAATTAAAAGGAAAGAAGATGTACAAGGGCGAGCTTAACTCAAAATTGAGTTTTCTTCCAGCAAACCCAGGAGTGAAAGAGAGATAAGATTAGCTGTGAGGATAGAAATAAGCGTACAACAACAAAATATAATAATAATATACATAACAATACATGCTATATAAAACCATGCATATATAAGCATATAAAAATACTAATAATATATAATATAATACTATATAAATAAGAGGATACATATATATAATATTCACATAAATATATACATATATAAATATTTTATACTGAAAGGAAATGTTCTTTAATTCTTCTCTATATATAGATACATCCAGTGAGAGGCTATCACGTATAGTATGTGGCAGAGAGTTCCACAAACGCACTGCGTGTACAGTGAATGAGCCACCGTATCGGCTGGAAGAATGCGAAGGGAAAGGACGTGCGACAGGGCTGATCTCTGGGGACAAGAAACTGGAAACGCTCTTGAAGATATGCTTCTTTTATATGAAAACTTAGAGCGATTGTCGAGAAGATCCGAAAGTTGCAAACTCGGGACAAAGACGAGTAAGTATTCGATGCCCAAAACTTCGCTGGAAGAAGAAGAAAAAACACGCATCATAACAGCAGAGCAACCAGCAGTTAATTAAAGGATTTTTTAGTCCAAGTCGATATCTTGGGTTAGATCGCTATCGGATAGAAATGGGTCAATTAGAAATTGTGTTCCCCGGGAGCTTTTCGATTCCAATCCAGAGTAATTATTCTTTGTGCTCCAGTGTATCTGAACTCTTAAGTTCCAATACCTGGGGGTTACTCATAACATCTATCTCCGTTTCACGGATAATCTAAAACTTCTTACTCCTCACCGCACTGTCTTTATCTCTAAATCTTTCGCCTTAACGGCTATAAAGGTCTGGAACGAGATTCCTCTTGACATTAAAAAAACTTCAAACAAATTCATTTTTAAAGCCAAAGTCCGACAACTTTTGAAGTCCTGTTCATAAGAATGAAAGTACTTGCAACAAGGTGAATGTCTTTTTTCAATTTTTTATTTTATTTTTTCGTGAATTAGTGTGCGTATATATATATATATATATATATATATATATATATATATATATATATATATATATATATATATATATATATATATATATATATATTATTTATATATTATATATATAATATACGACTGTTTTGTAACGGGGAAAATCTCCAGAAATTGTTTCCTCAATTTTCACACGAAAGAAAGTTTAATTTTACAATATTATTTTATTTTCTATTGTTCTAATTTCTCAAAAATGCTAACAAAGCTCTAAAATATCCTAAAACACATATTATTCACAAAATTTGAAAAAAAAAAAAGATTTTCTTCTGCCAAGTTAAGGTTTTACGGTATCCTGACTTCACTACTTCATTGAGTGGCACAGAATACTGCGACTGGATTCAAAGGATGTACCCGACTTGGCGATCAACATTTCGATGAAATATTATATAGATCAGGGATGACCAACACGCGCCGTTTGCGGCCCGCTAAACATTTTTATGCGGCCCGCCAAGCATTTCTAAAATTGAATTTATTTTATCGACTTCCTCCCATCAATATATTGTTATAATATTAATTATAATAAAATGGTAGGTAGTACATACTAAACCGAAACAAATTATTAATAAGTGTTACTTTATGTGCGGCCCGTCATAAAATTTTAAAATTTAAATTGGCCCGTTGATTAAAAACGTTGCTCACCCCTGATATAGATGATTTTAAAAAAAAAAACTCACACTTCTCTTCTTCGTAGACGTTATCGAATTATTTATATGTTTGTAAACCTTGTTCCGTCACCAGACATCTCGTAATTGTTTTATTAATTTATTTACCTAAAGTGGATGACCAGAACGTCCATAAAGATTACAGCTAGTGCCGTATTGTATTTGGTGCGCCTCAAAACAATGCGGTTATTAGCACCCCGCTGATAAGGGATCACAAATCCGCAGATAACAGTTTAATCAAATGTTTTTGACGCTATCTCGTCAAAATCCTTATTAATGAACGTGTGTGTAGCTTAGCTAGCGGCTGTTTCGCATGCCACTCAAGGACATTTAAAATTTGTTTATATACATACATGCATACATATCGTCACGCCTGTCTACCGTAGGGGTAGGCAGAGACCACAGATCTCCATCCGCTACGATCTCAGCATTTCTTCCTCCACACTCATTATTCTCCTCATGCAAGCCCGCCGGTTAAGGGTACTCTTGACCTGGCCTTTCTTAAAAACTTCATTAATTCGGTCGAGGTATGTTTTTCGTGGTTTTCCCCTAACGATCCTTCCATCCACATTCGCAACGTAAATTTCTTCAGCCAGTCGTCTTTCATCCATCCTCTCTATATGCACAAACCATCTAAGCATTCCTTTCTCAACTTTTGTCACAACACCTTTTACTCCATAACGCTCTCTTATATCCTCATATATTATTCTATCACACCACACCTACTTCTTAATGCTCTCATTTCCACCGCATTCAGTCTGCATACATCTTTGGGTAAAACATTAACGACGGTTCGGTCTCTATCGTATGCTCACGGCCAGGTGTAAGTGATCCGGTATAAAGTCGAGAGGAGGGGTGCGTAGCCGAAGACGAGACGACCTCTCGTAGCGGACCATAGCCTGAATCGAGATGAGGTCTCGACGGCATTAGGATGTTTCAAATCAGAAGGGTATAATTTCTAAGTAGGAACCAAATTTCACATTTTACAGGGTAATAGCATCACTTTCTAGTACTTATATTCATTTTATGTATACATATATAGTGTATGGTATGAATATGTATGTATTTATTTATGTATACTTATGTTTGTATTCCAAATCCGAAAAATGACCGAATCGGTATGACTCAGCACGAGTCTACCTAGTGGGACCTGACCTACCATACTTCATCCAATTTCCCCTGTCAAATGTCATAAATAAATTGGACTTTCAGAATTTGCACTTGCCTAAGATCAGGGACAAGGGAACAAAAATAGAAAAATAATAATGTCTGTGATTACTGAGCGAAGTGGATTTAAAACCGAATTCTCACGAGGGCGAGAAGCGACCAATGGAGAACTGTTTCGCTGCGATGAATGGTAGCGGATGGAGCTCTGTGGTCTCTGCCAACCAGTGTTGGGCAAATATTAATTGCAAGAACAATTAAAGATTAACAATTGATTAATTGGTAAACGTAACAAGTAATTAATTGTAATTGTGGACTATTACAATTAACAATTATTTAATTGATAATTGTGATTTACTACAATTAACAATTAATTAAATTTCAATTGTATTGTGAATTTTAATTAAAAATAACAATTATACTGTAGTATAATATACAGCCGGTATATATAAATATATAAGTGTGGCTCCGGTAGTACAATAGTGCCCCTCCCCATTTATTACTGTGGTTAAATACACATGTGAGAGTGAGAGGCAAGAACAATGTACGTTCGGGCCTTTAAAATGAACAAGTTACAACTTGAAATATTTTTGTTGTATACCCACGTTGTAATTTTTTTTTATTAATATATATACGCCTATCCCCGCAGGGGTTGGCAGAGACCACAGAGCTCCATCCGCTGCCATTCATCGCAGCGAAACGGCTCGTCATTGGTCGCTTTTCGCCCTTGTGAGAATCAGGACGTGACGGGTGGCGAACCACGTCACCGTCATTTTTCGACAAATTAGGTATATCAAATTCGTCTTAGTGAATCCCACGAGCCGCAAGGGAGATCGGAGGTCAGCCCCAGCAGAGCCCTGCATGCTGAGGTAAGGCACCATAGTACCCGGGGGAGCCCGATCCCGGGACGATCGGCACGCTTGCGACTAGGCTCGCCCCTAGCCACGCATCCATTCGCACGGCAGACCGTGGATTGGCGGTGAAAAAATATTTATCAATACAACATTATTATACATAAATACATACACAGTTTTTTTTATGTAGAAAGAAAGATTTAGAAAAATTAAGTTATACTTACAACCTTTATCACTTTTTTGTTCGTCTGAGACTTACAGCTTAATTTTCCTAAATCTTTTTTTTATTAATTTCGTTTTGATACATAAAGTTAATTTTTTGTTTTAATTGTTTCATAAAACAACTAAAAAAGATAATTGCAATCATTTTAATTGTGAGTTACAATTGACATACGTCAATCAAATTAATTTAATTGTAAGGTGCAACTAAAAGATTTTTAATTGCAATTAATTTAATTGTAACTAATTTAATTGCAATTACTTTTTTAGTCAATTAACAAGATAATTGACAAATTAATCGATTAACGCCCAACACTGCTGCCAACCCCTGCGAGGGATAGGCGTGAATATATATACATCAACCACCAACTACTATCAACAACACCAAACACACATCACGTGTTTCGCCTCAGCACGAGTTATCAGTTATAGTAGTCATCATCAGTTATAGTAGACTCTACAGAAAACAACCGTTAAGTCTTAGCCAAGTAAAAAGTCTAACTATCCACATAATAATGGATTTTCACTCCATTAGTTGTCATAAACAAAACAAACAAGTAAGATACCTTACAAGTAGGTGCAGCTGTCACCCGCTTTTTAATCCGGCTAACTTGTATACCGACAATCGTGAAACGGAGGTCCCTGATCACCGGGGTCCAGCGTTCGATCCTCCCCCGCTTCATTTGTACACAAACGACACAATCGATCACGAAACGTCAATGAACGCTAATGAGATATAATTGAAAAGAATGGACGTTATCTCGCAGAGATTTCCGATTAGATTGCCAATGTATCACAATTACCGGACGGAACGAATGTTAAAATATACTGAAGACAATATATAATAATATAATAATAGAATAATGAGTGTGGAGGAAGCAAGGAAAGTATGCCGTAGCAGATGGAGATCTGTGGTCTCTGCCAAACCCTACGGGAGACAGGCGTGACGATATGTATGTATGAAGACCAATATATATACATACATATAGTCACGCCTGTCTCATTGTAGGGTTAGGTAGAGACCATAGATCTCCACTCGCTATTATCCCTGCACACCCTCCCCGCATCCTTCATACTCATCCATCTTTTCAAACGGCTCTGCGTTCGTCGCTTCTCGCCCTCGTGGGAATCAGGATGTGACGGGTGGCGAGCCACGTCGCCGTCATTTTTCAACAAATTAGGTATATTGAAATTCGTCTCAGTGAATCCCACGAGCCGCAAGGGAGGATGGAGGTCAGCCCCAGCAGAGCCCCGCATGCTGAGGTAAGGCACTATAGTATCCGGGGGAGCACGATCCCGAGACGATCAGCACGCTTGCGACAAGTTCGCCCCTAGCCACGCATCCATTAGCACGACAAACCGTGGATTGGCGGAGAGGAAGGGAAAAGGATAGAGAAGAAAGGAAAGAATAGAGAAGACAGGATGATATGAATATAATATTACCGCAACGAAAGTTACGTTACGTAGTTAGTATACATAAGTTAGATTAGCTTTTCGGGGCTCGCCTGCGGCGATCTCTCGGCTCTGCCCGAGCGTTTCGAGCTTCTGCCAAATTTCAGCAAAATATGGCCCATAAATGACGATTTTCAATTTGTATCGCGGCCATCCTATTTTCCGCCATTTTGTTTTTTCTGTACTTTATAATTTTTTACCATTTTTGTTAGGGAGCGATCCCGGTAGGTATTACGGTTTGGCCACGCTGTAGAGCAATTTTCTACCACCTTCAGATCCTCAAGGTTTGAATATAATTCGTGTGGCTCGAGCCCTATCTGAACATTACCCTGGAAGAAACTTACCCTTTATTTGTTAGTTTCCCAAATAAAACATGTGCGAGTCAGTGGTAATGCAGCTTTATATAATATTTATTTATTTATTGGAATGATGATAAATCAGTAACAATAAATGGCCGAGAGACTAGACAAGTGTTTGTTCGGGCAATTATCAGCGTAGACGAAACCGTCACGTGCCATGTCTCATTGAAAGCACGCGGTAGAGGCACACACTATTTACTATTGCAATGAGTCATTACATTCGCCTCGGGATTGTATGCTGAGACGCGTGTATATTACTTTTATACTATCAAACGGCGCATCATCTTTGATGAGCGAGGTTCGAGCCAATCCCAACGGCATCCTGAAGGCATTTGCGGTTGGACTGTCGGTGCTTAAACCATTGTAAAAAGAACATAATTATGAGTCTAGTGCGTAACTGCTTCAATCGACTTCAAGTGCTGTATCACATTCGAGACTACCTCAACATACCTCTCCGTATAACAGTATGCGACTCGTTAGTATCATCGAAATTTAACTACGCGGACACTGTATATGGACCCCGTCTACTCGCTCGAACAGAAAAACATGCGCAAGATTTCGTTTTAATATATCTCCACGGGAACATGTTACGCCGTACATAAATAAAGCTAATATAATAAAAATGAGACACCGCAGGGTGCTTCATTTCTCTAACCTTCTATTCGGTACGATTCGTTATGAATCTCCACCATATTTATATAATAAACTAGCATTTGCCCGCGGCTTCGCTCGCGTGGAATTTGGTCTGCCACATTAAGTTTCATGATGGATTATTTTAAATAAATATATATTTTTTAACTTAATTTATTAATCCACATAATAAATAAGATAGATATATGCTATATTTAGAACTCTTCAAGACAAAGAATACGGTACATCATCTTTGTGTAACTCCAATGGTTTAGGCAGCGTACGCCAAGATAGCTCTCAATGGGCAGATTTTTTTCCGACTTAATTGACATGTATCGTTATATTACGATTACCAAAAAAATTACATAAAATCATTACATGTTGTAGCCTACATGTTATTCCGATGTATAACCTATAGGTTACTGTAAAGATTCATCCAAATCCGTCCAGTACTTTTTTCGTGAAAGAGTAACAAATATATGTACTCACAAACATTCGCATTTATAATATTGACTAGGATTAGTAGGATAGTAGGAAGTAGGATTAACAGGGTCCCGTAAACGTAATAGCCCTCCCCCCCTCACATAATGACATTTTTCTTAAAGGCCAGCAATGCTTCTGCACTGCCTATGGCACTGCGGATGTCTATGGGCGGCGTTGATTGCTTTCCATCAGGTGACACACCTTCTCGTTTATGTTCCTATACCATAAAACAAAATTTAAAGTTTTCATGTTGAAGAGTTGATGAATTTTCATGATTTGAAGCATCTATTTATAAGATAGCCTTTAAATGTAGAGCTTATTGTGGCGCTAATCGAAATGTGATCCATTTCAAGTATAGATTTTAAGGAGTTTTGCTAGTACAAATTTAGTATTTTCTTATATTACTTGTAGATATCTATTGAAACAGATAAGCCAGTCAGTAATACAAAGTTATTTATAGTATCAATGTAATCACACAGAAAATGCCGTGGCTATTTCGTAGAAAATGTTGTGATCTTAAGTACTAAGAAAATGATGATGAAGTATCTATATGTGTACCACATGTTCATAGCGCTGAGTCAAATAGTTTTACAGATTTTATAATTTCTACATCTACAACTGTATTAAGTCGAGATTGCTATGTGTTATATTCAGAATTTGTAACTAATTTTAATACTTTATGTATGAGCTTTTTATCCATGATTGTGGTGATATAAGGCGAAGGGAAAAACCAAGAGAAATCCAATCAACACTCAAATATTTGTTACTTATACTGAATGCTTATACATCATGAAATAATAAAACATAAATAAACAAATGCTGTATAATTCCACCCACAATTGTACAAAAATTTAGTAAATGGAGCCATATACATAGTATGAGTATGTTACAAATACCAAAAACAGCACTAAGAAGCGAGAACCATTTTATGACTTGTTTGATTAAAACTATTTTCTTATTCTTTTGTTTTTTTTTGTATAATATAATATTTATAAAGGTTTTAAGCAAATAATAATTATTTTAAAAAAGGTGTTGTAAATAAAGTATTGTTAATAATCTATTGTAAGTAGTTGTTAATAATCTATTGTAATAATAAGTAGTGTTGTAAATAATCTATTTCTAACTATCCCAAATATGTGTTAAGTTATAATTATTAATATTTATTGCAGGTGTAACAACAGAGTACATATATCATTATTAACCATAATATTATTTAAATAAATAATAGTGCAAAAATTTACTGTAATTTTTATTAATATATATTTAATTGACAGCAGATTTTTCTTCTAAAAGATCAATCAGAAAAAAATAATTGAATACATAGTCATTAAATTATTTATCTATGGCCAAAACAAATGATAACTTGCTTCAATTAGAGCAGCCAATACAAACAAACGTCTGACGTACAGGAAGGAATATTAGTAACCCTGGCAACGACCTTGTCAGTTAAATATTAAATGATGATTACCTTTGCAAGCTTCTCCACAGGGACCATGGATGTAGCCTGTATTGGGTCTGGTTTTTCTTGCAGCTCACCACTCGATCCTGAGCGGGTGCCTCGTTGAGAAACCCTTGGAGTACTAGTGCCGCTACTTCCTTGCTCAGCTGTAGCTTTTTCATGACTGTTGTGGTTTCCCATATTGCTTCACCGAATTTATTACAATTTTAAGTTCAACGTCTACGTATACTATTTTATCGTTAATTGTCAGTTTTGTAGGAACATTTAACTATACCGAGACGAGGAATGTTAAACTAACTAAATTAAGTCAAATCAAAAGTTTTGTATTATAGAGCTGAACAGCTGGGACAGATAAATAAAACACACGATGTGATGTGTCATGCAATACAAATGACATTGACAATTCTGATTTGATTATTAATATGAATTATATAGAAAGCCTTTAATTCATATGCATGTGTAACTATTCCGTGTTTGATTTGTCTTCTAATCCCAGATGATATCTACACATTTATTGAATAATTACGCCATTTTTTAAATTTTAAAAACTTAAAGAATAAGAAAGCTATTTTTGTTTTAAATAAAGAGATATTCAAGTGTAACACTTAGAATGCTTAGTGTAAAGAAAATTAATATTCGACCTCACTAGATTGAGTTTATTTGTGATAAATAACATGCGTTCAGTACTGCAGAAATCAGGGTACAATATGAGGATATTTTTATGCCCTATTATTTTCACTCATGTGCCTTAAAATCATCTATTCCAGTGCATTAGTGAACAGTTTCTGGGGATAACAGGGAGTATTATCCCTATGGGATTCACTATATGAAGAAATTTAATTTGTTTCTTTTCATTGTCACTAACTGACTGGGACGAACATCAGAGAGGCTTTTGCAGACATATCTCAACACGCGAATGCATTAGTGACCTAGAACTATTACTATTGTAATAATAATCATAATTCAGCTTTCAATTCAATCCAATGATAATCTCATGTTGAAAATTGAATGTCAAAAGATCTCTTAGAATTGATCATGATCGAGCATCAATTTCTCTGATCTAGATAGTCAGTGGTTGCTAGAGATTTTGAATTTTTTGAAGTCAATGAAATGGCTTGCGATTTTGGCAACTTTAACCTGCCTAACTTATGTACATAGTAGTTTCTTACTTTATTACAGATTTTAATAGTTTTTTTAAATAAATATAAAAGTAATTTGACAACACATAGCCTGTGAATCTGCTTCTAATGATTACTAATCTGTGCAGGTTCTGTCGCCATATTTAAACGCCATTGTTTGTTTGTGCTAGTGTACTGTTCTATGGTTATTTTTTTTAAGCGGTTTTCATCGTAAATTATCTAATAGATTTGTGAATTCGTTGGAATTTATTGTAATCACTAGCCTTTAATATGTCTATTGGCGTTCCTATTAAAGTACTTCATGAAGCCGAAGGGCATGTTGTTACTTGTGAAACAAATACCGGCGAAGTTTATCGCGGGAAGCTGATTGAGGCCGAGGATAATATGAATTGTCAAATGGTGCAAGTCACAGTTACGTATCGCGATGGACGCGTTGCCCAACTTGAGAACGTTTACATCAGGGGCTCTAAGATTCGATTCCTGATATTACCGGACATGTTAAAGAATGCACCAATGTTTAAGAGACAAGGGAATAAACCGTCGGCAGGGCGCGGTAAAAGTGCGATACTTGCGAGCACAGGGTTAGTACTAGTGAAAACTACGACATAATTAATTTTTAAGCGCGTTAAACCCATGTATTTTATGTAAATATACACTGAAAACAGTGTTTTATTTAACTGTATTGCATACTCTTAAGGATATGTAGTATCAAAATAAACAGTTATGAATCGACTCAATAATTTGGCTAAAGTTTTGAAGAAGTAACTAATTCTATGAATGCCTCTCAAGTATTTTTATATTTCATTCAGCACTTACATTGGCTCTCAATTCATGTTTCAATTGCAATTTGTTATTGTGTAGGAATTACGTATTAATATTTCATTATTTTACTCTATTTGCGAATAAAATTAACCCTAAATTCAACATATACGTCCTATTAAACTTAACCTTAATACAAAAAATTAAAGTGAAAAACAATTACATGATGTGTAGTATGAAGTCTAAAGTGCGGTTTATAGATTGCTGCCTAATATATTTTTACATTAGTTTGTTTTGGACATGAATAGTGTTTATTAGTTGTTTTTTTATGTATATATAGTGTACTGTTTAACTGGATGCATATATTTGTGATAGAGTACTAATAAAATAATGTTTCAGTATTTCTATGATATTAATGAGACATTTTATTTTATTCCAGCTGCCGGTCGAGGCCGGCCGGGAGGTCGTGGGGGTGGAGGTCATCGTGGAGGATGGCAAGGTGGCTCGGGGCCTTCACGTCGCTAATGTGCTAATATTAAGGAATGGGCAACTTGGACTCTCATACAAGTCAACTTGTTAGTCAATGTATACATATAAAATGTGTAATAATGTTAAATATGATAGCTGCCAACTTTAAAAATGTCTATTCGGCACAGTAATTTTGAAGGCTACCTAGATAATATGTTGTGTATTCAGTGTTAATATGCATGTGTATTAATATCATTTAACACATTCAGTGGCACATGGGGCATATACGCCCCACGCTTTACAACTATATTATTTTGTTTTTCGCATATGGCTGACAATAATTAAAATAATATAAAAATCATAAGAATCATGGAAAGGGTGTATAGTTTAAAATGAATAACACCAAAAACCAATAAGTATATTTTTCTAGGGATTAGTTGAACAAACATGCGGCCTGAATGGAGAATTTTCAAAAAACGGTTTTCAGGGAACATTTTGAACACTACAGTTATATATATAACTGATGTATTTAATTAAAATGTAACGTAAGGCTATAGAATGCTGATGACCGATTGACTTGACTATAAATAACCTAAGATTGAATCTCGGGTTGACTGAGTTGCAAGGTGAAGTTGTTCATTATTTACTTACACTAATTAGTTGTAAATCTTACCGTTAATCTATTCTATATTAGCGTTTAAAAAAGTGTTGAGTAAAACTGATATGAAAGTAGTATCAGGCTTATGGCAGTGACAGTACATATATTTTTCCATCAACAATAAGAGTTCCACCAGTATTTGAAAATGAAACAACTTTTAAAAACAATGTTACAAGGTTTTGTTGCTTATAAATAAACTCATTTTATTCTTAGGTGGATTTTGAGTTTGGTATTATGTTTGAAACCTTTTGGTTTAAAAGTATTTCATGTAAAATTCATTTAGACTTATCAATGGCATAAAAATGTCCAATTTTTTGTGAAAATTGGTTTTGCAGATGACAGAAATCTTCTGGAATGATATCTTATGCATGCAATACTTTGTATTATTCTGAATGCTTGTAATATTTTTCATAATCTTAATAAATATTCATTCCAAAAGTGGATCCTATAGTCATAGTTTTTTAAACCCTGAATTACTTTTAAATTTTGACCCAAAAATTCTATTATATGTAGATTATTACACAGGTTTATGAAAAGAATTAGTACATAGGCATTAATATTTTTTTTAAATAATGAAGCATTTTAAAAATAATAGTCCCCAAGCATTACCAATATAACTTTCATTTTTCTGGATCCTGGATATTATGTTACTTAGCCTGAACTTTGCCCTTTTCGTTTGGGTTAAGTGTAATATGACCTATCAGATGGTGTTTTGACTTGTCTAAACCATCTCAGGCACTCCTCTTTCTACAAATATGTGGAGTCCCTGGCTACTACTAGACTACTACAAAAACATACATGTCTTACATATTATATCATGCCTAGTTCTGTATTATATATACAAGTTTAAAGAGAGTTGTAAGTTAAAACTACAAATTACACAGCGATATAATTAAATTGAGGTGTGTGAATAAAGTGTGAAAACTTGTGATACTGTGGTGTTTGACTTAATAATAAAAAACAAATTAGGATAAGGGATGTTTTATTTACAAATTTTACACATTCAACCATTATAACTACTACCGTAAAATATGGTGAGACTTCTGTCTCCACTTATACTATGCATTCTTCAACATATGTATACTCCATGAAAATATGTCTTCCATAGTGTCTAAAACAGACTAGAAACACTACTCACTCATTCATTATTATGTTGCACAGACTTTTCCCGCCAACTTACATCAGTGACGTGTTTTTATTTCATGTTTACAATCTTACATTATTATCAGTTATATTGTTTAATTGTGGTGGTGTATTATACAATATAGTTCGAATAAGGTGTATAGATGAAGTAAAATAAAATAAATGCATATATCGTGATTTATAAGTTGACTGAAAAAGTCCATAGAAGGTTTTGGTAGAATAGCCGCCATTTTAACAAGACGTAACGTGATAAGTTGACGAGTTATATTTCAATAGATTTGACATTATCGTATTTTACTTGACACTGGCATAATAGTTATAACTAATTGTCATCAAAGAAAAATAAACTAAGTTGCACATATTAATGCACTCTCCTTTTAAGATAACTCCATGAGCATATATTTGGTTTCTAATTTGAGAGTCAATTTTATTTTACTTATCAAATCACTGTCTTGCTTTTGTAATCACCTTATTCTTTAAATGTGATATAACTACAATATCTATTATGGCTGATTGGTAATCTTTTTTTTATGGTATAAGGGCAAACGAGCAAGCCTGTCACCTGATGGAAATCAATCAACGCCACCCATAGACAAGGGCCACATCGCAGGAGTCACGGAAGCGTTGCCGGCCTTTTAGATATTTGTAGGCTTGTTTTTTGAAGGTGCCAATGTCGTATTGCTTCGGAAAAACAACTAAATCTACCTTCAGTTTTACTAAAAATAAAAACTTATTTGGTTCAATGTTTTTTGCATCATTCATATACAATACAATACTACCGTAATGTGTATACATTAATAGTTCGTTCCTGCTTTTGAATTGCAGGTCAAGTCTGCGTCAGACCACTAATGTGAACATCAGGGTGTGAGCTCATGCACACTTCAACACAACTTGTACATGTATATTCGTTTAAATAAATATTCTAGTTTTTACTTCACGTGTCGCTCTTGATAGCTTTTGGCGGCGAATTTTGAGGCTGCGGACAACAATTTAAAAAAGTTTGAAAACATGACATGGTTAAATTTTTGTGTGCAGATGTCAAACTAAAATTATTTTTCAACACATTATGATATTAACTTTAACAAATCCAGTATTATAACAAATAATCGTCACCCGAAATAATTGCATGATTTGTTCTAAAATTACTTAACACTTTGCTAGCAGCTAACACAAGTTATTATTGTTTTGCTATCAAATTTTTATTTTCTCCCTAAATCCTGAGGATTGTCGCTTTTGATGGTAGGGGTTATCCTGAATCTTTGTCGTCAGGAGCTCTTCTCATCATTTTGCATCTCAATTTGTGTTACAAAACAGGCTTAATAAAAAGTAATTTTATTGGATATTTCTGGAGTTTTAATTATAGTGATGACGATATATAAAATCTGATAAAAGGGAGCCTATCACTATAGTGACCTCTACTGGCGACCACACCTAAGTATTCTGCTAATTCAAAACTTCGCTGAAGAGTGAGTCGTTAATCGTCAAGTCACTAATGGTGAAATTTCATAACTAAAACAAGACTAAACAGATTCTCTGTGACGGACGGCTGAGTCTTTAATTGCTCGTTTTCATCTACTCATCGTGTCGATTGGGCAGGCTTTAGGGAAGGTCTACGTAAGGTCCATGCCGTTAATTTCTACTGGTAAGTATAACACAACTAGATATGGGATGAATAAATTAAAAACTACCGATTTAATAAACTATAAATTGATCCAATTATGTGTAGTAGTATACATCAATGCCTTGCCCTCGAGACCTTTTTCGCGCAGACGAACTGGCAACTCTGAGTGAAATAATCATGCTGAGATTTCGCAGCACGATTATTTCACGTCAAATTACATGCCCGGTTTGTTGGTACATGTATCCCAAATTAAAAAAATTTTTGATCGTCACTCGCCGAGTTTATTTTTTGAGGGTAGACTTTGCATACCTTCATAACACTTGTTAGAATGCCATAATAAGCAACTTCTATCATAAAAAAGAGCGTTATACAGTTATAGACATAATTGGATCTGCTATCGTATATATTCTATTACCCAATCGAATTTCCATTTGAATAAGTGTATATACTTTATAAGATAATAAACAAAGGATTAAGGAACCCACTTCAAAAAAAAATTCACTGCTGCGGATCGAGTTTTTTAATATAACTAAGTGGTGAGGGTCACCTTTCAGGTTGCTGCATTGAATCGTGAGGTGAAAGTCACCTCTCAAACAAAGGGTTAAAAGTGGGTAGTAGCTTGTTCTTAAGATAGTTTGTACAGACCTGTTTGTCATGGAGCCTGTTGGTGGAGGTCCACGTGAGCTCCTTGTGTAGCCGCATGATGGGCAGCTCCACCAAGAATGTCAACGGCACTGCGGCCGCGTACGACAACGCCGCTACGCCGAACCATTCCACGATCTAAGGTGCGATGAATTTATACATAGATGATGTTAAGAAGCGTACAAGGAACAACCAGTAATGACCTAGATAACCTGGTATTGCGACTACAATTTTGTTTATATAACCTAACTAAACCTTAATAATTTATTATATAAATAGTAGAGTATTAGTAAGTGAGATGTGATTCACTTACGACGTTGATTCGGTCGAGTTGCATGGGCGCGTGCCTCATCGCGAGCAGCGCCTTGTTGATCGGCATGTGCAGCAGCAGAGCGCCGAAGGTGAGCCGCGCGAACAGCGACCACCAAGCTCCGCTCAGCCACGTGCCCCAAGGAGCTGGCAACACACAACAAACAATAATGACCATAGACTTTTCCCGCCAACTCACATCAGTGGCGTCGTATTTTTATTTCGTGTTAAATTCATTATTCTTGAAACTAATACAACATCAATTAAACATAAATTTCTGAATGGATAAAAAGCCCAGTAATCAATAATTTAAAAGAATACACATAAAGTTACACGTGAAAAATAATAATAATATAGAACTTTTCCCGCCTTACATCAGTGACGTCGTATTTTTATTTTGGGTTAAATTCAATATTCTTAAAAGTAATACAACAGCAATTAAAAATTAAACACGAATTTTGGAATGGATAAAAAACCCAGTAATCCATGCTTTAAAAGAATACACGTAAAGTTATACGTAAAAAAAATAATAATACACACAGTATACAGTTATTATCAGTTATATTGTTTAATTGTTCGATTAAGGCGTATAAGTAGAGTGATATGAAATAAAAGCATGTATCGTGACTTTTGTTTTTGCAAAAGTCAATAGAAAGTTTTAGTAGAATGGCTACCATTTTATCAAGACGTAACGTGGCAAACTATAAAAATTTAGAAGCCTACACATTTATTAAAAGCTGGCAACGCTTCGGCAATGCCTATGAAACTGCAGATGTCTATTGTTGATGTGTATACAATATAGTACAATTACTATATAGTGTTTAATATATAGTAATTGTACTGTATTGTATTGTGTAGATGCTCATAGGAAATAATGATAAGTTAAAATCAGATAATCCGTTTACCTATCAAAATATCTCCTTAACAAATTAGTTAAACAACAAAATAAAACCGTAAATTGCTATTGACTTCTCCTCCAAGTTAACATGATTTGCAGTATACGTACAGCGTACGCCGTTCATGACGCCAAGCAGCGCCGTCGCCACGAGGAGTGCGAACACGGGTCGCTCGATGGCTGCAAGCACGGCAGCACCCACGCGGGTCGGCGGGCCCGCGCCCAGCATCAGCGGGGACGAGGAAGCCCACCACACCGCCATCGGTGTTGCCATCACCGATATCCAGCTCACCATCTGACACAAAGCACCACATGTAAACAAGTCGGATTTGGACTTCGAGTGAATTAAAAGTTGAAGAAAAACCAAGTGTGACAAAAAAATGCGAGTCTTCTGGGGATTACATTCTTCTAAGGCACTTCACATAGCTCGACCTTTATCCGCATACGTCTGGTTTGTGATTCATCGCTGCACGTATTAGAATTAGCTAAAGACATACAATTTTTTAAGTCTTAAAATACCTTGGTAAAAACGTAATAGATACTCATACGAGAATCACTTAATTTATTGTCAACAATAGCTCGCAATAATTAACGATTTGCTTCATTCTTTCACAATAGCCATAGATTATACATATATAATTATCTGTGGATATAGTGAATGAATGAAGTATAAATATAAAACATTTTTCCGTCCCGTATTGTTCCTAATTTTGACGTAAGTAAAAACCATTTGTTTTTACTAGAAATAAAACTATATCTAAACTATAAATGAGAATGTCTTTGAATTTTCTTTTACCCGGCAAATTCATAGAATATGAAAAACGTTACAAAAAAGAATACTAGGATGTTGAATTTTGAAGAATCAAAATTATTCATGATATAAAATATCACATCGGTGAAGGCTATATTAAATATAACATTTACAACTAACTAGTGGGTTGGCGGAGAAAACTTCAAGAATGATGCCCATAGAAGGATTCAGCGAGGCTGGGCAGGATTTAGGAAACTTCGTCAAGTTTTCTAGTCACCCACACCTAAGAGGCTGAAGGCAAAAGTCTCTGTTACGGCACCGAAACGTGGACACTGACAGTCCGTCTACTTCACAAGCTCAGAGTCGCGAGAGAGAGAGCTATGGAGAGAGCTATGCTCGGAGTTTTATTTGTAGATATTAGGAATAAAGAAATCCGCCAGAGAACCAAAGACACCGACATAGTCTTTCAAATTAGTAAACTGATGCAATGGACTGGTGAAGTTTGTCGGAGATCCGACAATCGCTGGAGCAGACGAGTGCTGGAGTGGAGACCGCATCTTGGCAAACGTAGTGTGGGACGCTTAGATAGTGCGCCGATCTGCGCAGGGCGGCTGGCAGTAACTGCGTGTGTGAAGCCGAAGGGTGAAGTGGCGCTTCTTGGGTGTCTATGTTAAGTAGTGGCAGGCAGTTCCCACAGGCTGTTGATGTTGATGAAGATGATAGGCAAGAAACAACACAATACTGTTATAAAGCATATACGTCCCACGTGGCATGGTACAGGTTTATAGATAAGGACAGAGCTGCTGTAAAAGTTTGCTATGTCGAGCGGCACCTGCATATGTTGTATGCGCAGGCCCCGAGCTTGCAGGGCGCGGTGCACGAGGGCCAGCAGGAGGCCGACAAGCGCGCCCGTCGCGTTGCCCAGCGACGACTGGTACAGCACGTTGAAAGCGGCCTCCTCGCGGTACAGGTCGCGCACCGCTCTGCAACATCGTACATACATACATACATATAGGATAGGCAAAGACCACAGATCTCCATCTGCCACGATCTCAGCGTACTTCCCTTGCTTCCTCCACACTCATTATTCTCCTCATGCAAACCCGCCGGTTAAGGGTACTCTTGACCTGGCCTTTCTTAAAAAACTTCAGCAATTTGGTCAAGGTATGTTTTCCGTGGTCTTCCCCTACCGATCCTTCCATCCACATTCGCAACGTTAATTTCTTTTGCCAGCCGTCTTTCATCCATCCTCTCTATATGCCCAAACCATCTAAGCATATAGATAAAAAAAGAGCCTATCGGAAATCCTGCAGTCGCCAACGGGTAGAGAACTAATAGGAAAAACTCTTAAGGATCGTATTCGTTTTAAAAAAATTGATTGAACTGAGAGATAGCGGGGTTTGAATTTATAATAGGGCAGCTACACTCACTCAGGTCGGTGCACCAGGAACGTGGGCAAGAGATGCCACGCGTAGGCCAGCCCCAACGTGGCCGCGGTGACTGTGATGAGTAGCAGAATCACTGTCACCAGCGCCGCACGACAACGCCGCAGCAGAAGAGTCAGCGCCAGCACGACTGCATAAAGCTGGGTGTCCGCAGCAAGATACCTATAGATCAAACGCCATTTCGATGAGTGACGATTCAGTATGCTACGCTTTTTCCGAAACTTCTTTCCACACACCATTTCTTCGCAACCAGCAGCTACATTCAGCGGTATTTCTAAACCAATACGGAACTAGAAAGTTTAAAAGCCTACACATATTTTAAAGATTTACAACGGCTTCCGTAATACCTGTAGTGTCGCGGAGGACTCTATGGGTGACGTTGATTGCATCCATTTGTCGACACGCTTGCTCGTTTGCTGTTCCATCCCCCTAAAAAGCTATTTAGTTAATGAAAACTAATGCTTTATCACGTCTGTATGAGGCTCTTCTTGTTCAAAATTTAGAGAGCGCAGAGACCCGGAGACCCAAGTCATTCCGTTTTAAGAGAGAGGAGAAGTAACTTTGGTTAAGTAAAGTTATTTCGTTCTAACCTCCCAAAACTTCCTTGTTCCATGATTAATAGAGTCAGGCGTTACTTTGCGGAAATCTATTACTATGTGAATAGTCAGAATTTTAGGCTAAGATCCGCGATCCGGATCTTAGCCTAATAAGCTGTAAAATAATAATGTTAGTGTTAGTGGAGGAAGTGAATTTAAGTGGAATTTACGAAAGACGGCCGCCAGCAATTCTCCAATCCCAACCACCATCAACAACACCAAACACACATCACCACTCTTTCACATTGCACACGACACGTGTTTCACCCCAACAAAAGGCATCATCAGGTATTGTAGACTCTACGGAAGACTTATCGGTTGTCTATGTAAATCCACATCCTCCACTAAAAACACATATTTTTCTGCTTTTGCATTCTTGGCTAAGATCCGCAACATTGCCTGTTGCTAAGATCTGCAACAGGCAATGTTGCGGATCTTAGCCAAGAATTATGAATTTCCTCTCTCATCCGTAAAATAGGCAGTGTATATGCTGTGCCCTTAGTATAGGAGATGGTAATGGGAAGTTATGGTTGTTTACCATCAAACGTCCACTAAAAGCCATTTAGTTTATGAAAACTAATACTTTACCACGTCTGTATGAGGCACTTTTCATCTGGGTAGATGATGTTGTTGAGGAACAGCAGATGAGTCCACCACTTGTGACGACAGATTGCAGCCTCGCTGCGCACCAATGGCGTCCACTGGGGCCCGTGCCCGAGCCGCTCCCACCAGCTCGCAGCGAACCACACCACGACTATATAGCTCGGGGTAATCCTGCGTTATTACCAATTTATCTCTTTTCAATGTATGCATATTTTGGATTCGGTATTAAACTTTATATGTGACGTATTTGAACCTTAATGATCTGACAATTCAAAAATTGAAATAATCAAATTAAAAAACACAATATAAAGAACAACACAAAGTATACACACATAGAACTTTCCACGTAAACAATTAAACTTTATTTGAATGGATGTATACAACACTGGTATAACAGATAGAATACCTGATGATTCTGTTCATCATAGTGGTGAGGAAGGTGCGTATGGGTGGCAGGTCAGAGCGTTCCTGGAGCAGCTTGTGCGCAAGCAGGAAGCTGGACATCACGAAGAAGATCTGCACCACCATCGAGCTGTTGGTCATTAACATCACGTCGAACGAACGCCGTATCTGCAACCGACCAAACATCATCACGAATGGCACAGCATGTCATCATCAGTAATGGGGACGTCTAACAAATATTACTGTATTAGGTAATAGTATTTGTTTCGTTAAAATTAAATATGACTTGTGTTAATCAAATTACATAACTAGAGATTAATCAAATTATATAATTGGATTACATAAGATGAAAATTATTTATTTAGTTGTAGACCCAACTACTACCTTATGGCTAACAAGAGGCTCGCCATTCGCCTTCGCTGGAATGTTCACATACTCTTTTTTCTTTACTCTATTTCTTCTTGTAGAACTTCTTATTTATCAGAGAACCAAATCCACCAACATAGTCTTTCGAATTAGTAAACTGAAGAGGAAATGAGCCGGTCACGTTTGTGGGAGACCCTTCAACCGCTGGAGTATGCGAGCTCTGGAGTAGAGATCACGTCTCTAGCTAAATACTAGATGATGACGGTGAAGGTGACGCTTCTTGAGGGAGGCCTTTGTCCAGCAGTGGACTAGCGAAGGCTGTTGAAGATGATATCTATCTACCTCGCTAAGAACCGCGGTCTTAGTTAAGAACTGGTTACAAATCCTTCCGGGTCTTACCGTTTCAAAGTATCTGGTGTCACCCACGTAGGAGAGCGTACCCAGCCAGGATATGTGTTCCACTATGACGGTCATCATGCAGAGAACTCGCAGGCCGTCGAAGACGCGCAGGTCGCAGTCCGGAGCGCTGGGCTGGGAGGCACGTGGTCTGCCGAGCGGCGCGCTCAGGGAACGCCAGGATTGCCGCACTGACCACGACAACGCCCAGCCTGCATCTACCATATAAAGAGTATCAATATATTGAAAAGTGAATAGTGAAATAGAGTGAAGTCTTTGGTCCTGTGTTGGAAAATGAGCGATGGCGTACTCTTTACAACCACGAGCTATATGAGCTGTACAATGAGCCGAACGTCATCAAAACCATTAAAATTGGACGCCTTCGTTGGGCTGTGCACGTGGTATGGATGGACGAGGCTAGAGTACCCAAACGCCTACGACCATCTCGTTTGCCGTCGAGCAAACGAGATGGTCGTAGAAGCCGCGGAAGGCCTAAGCTCAGATGGCTAGATGGAATCGAGGACGACTAAAGGACAATCGGTGTGAGAGGCTGGAGAAAAAAAGCTAAACGAAAATCCGACTGGAAAAATTTACTGGACCAGGCTAAGGCTCACCCGCGGCTGTAATGCCTTGATGATGATGAATAGAGTGAAAATATCAGTACAACACAACCGACTGTACACGTGTGGCCGCGTATAGAGAGAGATGAAGAAGTCTCGCTGAAGCCGCTACCGCTCTGCTAGTCGCTCCATAACCAACCACTCCGCCAGGAGTGTACTGCTGGAAACCTTTTATATACATACTATATCTGAACGCTGACCACATGCCGTGTTTACGAAAGAAAAGAAAGGAATTATTTGTAAGAATTCTCTGTCAGCAAATCAGAAAATAATGGCTGACTACAAAGAAATGAAATGATATAGGGTGGCTGGTGGCAGAACAGGTATTCAAACATACAGGGTGTCCAATAGTCAATAAACGCATATATCGGTAGACAGAGACCACAGATCATCATCCATACTCGTCCATTTTTTCATCCATCCTTCCTCTCACATTCATCATAGCGAAATAGCTCACCGTTTGTCGCTTCCCACCCTCGTGGGAATCAGGACGTGACTGGTGGCGAACCACGACGCCGTCATTTTTTAAGAAATTAGATTTATTAAAATTCGTCATAGTGAACCCACGAGTCACAAGGGATGATGGAGTTCAGCCCCAGTAGAGCCCCGCATGCTGAAGTAAGGCACTATAGCACTGTGCTCGCCCCTAGCCACGCATCCATTGGCACGGCAAATTGTGGATTGGCGGAGAGAAAGGGAAAAGTATATATAGAAAAGAAAGGGCAGATGATAAGGATGTGATACTACCGTAACGGAAGACAAGGAGTGATACGGTAGTAGCTCGGGAGGCCGGGGTCGCACACCCAGAGTAGTGGTGTATCAATAATATAACTATCGGACAGGCGGCTGGGCAAAGACACTCCCTGTATAAGTAAGTTTTTGTGGTATGTTTTCATTTTGCGGTTTACTCCGTTTTCGCTTTTTTGCTTCGATGCATACATTAGAACCGCAAACCGCTTACGCAAAAGCATAAAGTTAGGATTACGTAAACGGCACCTAGAGTTGCGATGCCGCGAAATTGCCTTTCCGCCTAATAATTATGCGTTTTCTGTGTTAAGCAACGCTATTTGTGCTCGTGTGTCTTTTATCTAACTCGCTCAGAGGAATCTATCTTAGATTCAAAAGAAATAAAACGTTATATTCATGTATGAGACGTGTCGTAATTGGATAGGATAAGAGGAGGATGTTCATAAGCTCAGAGTAGCTCAGAGAGCTATGTAGAGAGCTATGCTCGGAGTTTCTCTGGTAGATATGATTCGGAATGAACAAATCCGCCAGAGAACTAAAGTCACCGACATAGTCTTTCGAATTAGCGAACTAAAGTGGCAATGGGCTGGTCACGTTTGTCGGAGATCCGACAATCGTTGCAAACGAGTGCTGGAGTGGAGACCGTGTCTCGGTAAACGTAGTGTGTCTGTGCAGGATGGCTGACAGAAACTAGATGCGTGTAGCCGAAGATCGGGCTAGGTGGCGCTACATGGGGGAGGCCTATGTCCAGCAGTGAACTACCGCAGGCTGTTAGTGAATTAATGAAAAAACGTTTTGGCACTGTTTCAATGAGTTTATAAAAATTATGTTCTTTACATGTTACTAAGATTCTATTGGAAGCAAATTACTATAACCTTAATGGGACGTTAAAATATTGTGTGAAGATTGTGCAGTCAAATAGGATATTGGACGACCCAGTTGCGATGTCTGGTCGACTGTGAAACGTATAAGTTTATGCGGGCTCTCGCCCGAGAATTTAAATGAGATGGAGTAAGATAGACTCATGAAATGGCATGTCCAGCTATTAAAAATCAAGAATGATTTTGAATTATATCGCTATCTACGCATCCATCCTCTCTATGTGCCCAAACCATCAATGCATCCCTTTCTCAACTTTTGTCACGACACCTTCTTTTATAAGATTTTTTTTACCGCACTGGTGGGGGTAGAAATTTAATAATTTGTTCTTTTTTAATTTGTCCGTCTATATCCCTGTTTCACGTTAACTTTATCTATGACAAATCTCATTTCTCCGTGTGCGTAATGTTCTTAAAAAGATTTCTCTTTTACATATTACTACAAATATACAATACATTCAATTAATGTAAAAAAATACTTGTATTTGAATCGGAAAAACATATAAGGACAGTCAAAAGTTTTACTTAGCTGATATCCGCGACAAGCAAAACAATAACAGAAAATTAACAATGTGTGCTTTTCCGCTGGGCTTAGTGGATTTATTTGGAACTTAAACCAAAAACTTACCGAAAATCGGCCATCAACTCTCCACCCACCAACCACTATACACAACGCCAAACACACACTATCACTTTTCCATCTTGTACACGACACGTGTTTCGCCCCAACACGAGGCATCTTCAGGTATAGTAGACTCTACGGAAGACAACCGAAAAGTGTCTTCCGTAGAGGTAACTTTTGACTGTCCTTATAGTGATGGATTTCCGCAAAGTAACGGCTGACTCCATTAATAATCGGAAAAACAATTTGCAAAAAATATTTCTTGTCTTCATACCTTTAATTGTGCATAAACGAACGTTTTTTCTAGTCGTTTGTGAGACTTATCTACAAGGTTTAATTTATACACACACATAGGTTTAATTTATATACATAATCATAGAGATAGCATTTTATAATGCACTAGATTATAAAATGCTATCTCTATGATTATCATGATTTTTTAGTCTATTTCATGAATTAATCAATGGCAAAGCCACGCTGCAGACGAATACTTTGTCAAGAATGGCACATTACTATTTGTCTGTAGTATGAATGGGCCGGCTCGCCTGGGGAAGTACTACACTCCCGCAGAAAAACGGCGTCTGAGTGGCTTAGCTACCGCGCTTCGTCCGGTGAGCGGCTGAGTTCCGGGGACCCAATCCTCCTTCCCCCTCCTTCTTTTCCACCTCTTCCTCCCTCCCATAATGACAGTTTCCTTAAAAGCCTCACTTCTGCACTGACTGTGGTACCGCGGATGTCTATGGGCGGCGTTGATTGCTTTCCATAAGGTGACACGCCAGCTCGTTTGCCTCTCTATCCCGTAAAAAAAAGCGTATATTACAATTTACGTTGTGTTTTTATTTGCAAACAGTCGCGCTGATATCTGCGTAAGTAGAAGAATAGACTTGGGTATGTCATGCTCGCTTTAAGATTCTCCCCTTTAAAATGGTTGAGGAGGGCGATGGCTGCCAGATGCGTCATCGCACGAAGATGTGCGGATGTGAGACCTGGACACTGACCTTTGGAAACCAAGATCCTGGTCACTGAACACTAGATCCTGAAAATATACTGGGATCAGTGAGTAGGGAAGACGGATCTTCGAGACTCCAGAGAGAGATCGAAGACCTGGTGCCTGCCAAAGTAAGCCTTTTGTAAAAAAAAATCGAATACCTTTCTTGGCGTGATCGGAGAGGGTCATATCAAGCGCGGTGCTAAGTATCGCCAGTCCTATGAGTGCGGCGACCACAGCGGCGAAAGCCTTCTCGTTGACAGTGAGGGGTCCCCTGCCCTCCGCGTCGACCCCCCGCGTGCAGTACTCCAGCTGGTAGAGCCGCGCTCGCAGCCCGAACCGCTGCGACACTGTCGCGTTCACGCACGAAGAGAACCTGAGTACGAGGGAACGTTTCAAGTAAACTAGCTAGCATATCGCATGATCGGAAGCGATCAACGCCTTCCAAACGCTCGGCAAGGAAGGACGCCCGCTCCCACGAGAAATCCTCCTGTCACCGCCTGGCTCCCGCGACGGGGGAAGGCCAGCATCGTAGGAATAGGTTCAGCCATCCAAGCAACCATGTCGACGACGCGAAGTCGTTAGACGACGCCCAAAACCGCTGGGAACAGAGGCAATTACGACTGGGGGGCGGTCGCCCCTTTAATAAAAGGTTTTAATGCATTAGTGATACATTAATGAATGTATCACTACACTTGTGCCGTGTACAAGTGGAGACGGTGGGTGGGTGTACTGCCTTGATCTGCTTAGATCTTACTTCTTTCTTATTCTTACTTACTTACTATTATAAATGCGAAAATTTGTGAGTATGGATGTATGTTTGTTACTCTTTCACGAAAAAACTACTGGACGTGGACGGATTTCGATGAAACTTTACAGTAATATAGGTTATACATCGGAATAACATATAGGCTACAATTTGTAATGATTTTATGAAATTTTGGTCGTAATATAACATGTCAATTAAATCGGAAAAAAATCTGCCCTTTGAGAGCTATCTTGGCGTACGCTGCCTAAACCAATGGAGTTACACAAAGATGATGTACCGTAGGATTGTTTGTCTTGAATAGTTCTAAATAAAAGTCCGCGTCAGCATATATCAACCATTTATGTGGAATCCACTATGACCAAACTTGTGAAACATAAATTAAATAAAAATATATATATATATATATATATATATATCTATTTAAAATGATCTGTCACGAAACTTAATGTGGCAGACCAAATTCCACGCGAGCGAAGCCGCAGGCACAAGCTAGTATTAATATATGAAAGAAATGAAAATTCAAATTGTAACATTTAGATACCAGAGGCGACTGTCGTGTAAGGGCGTGCGCAGCGTGGCGTGCGCGGAGCGGGCGGCTTGCGTGACGTGTGCGGTACAGCTGCGGTTGAGGCACAGGCCGCGGTGCAGCCGCGTGTGGTTGAAGTTGTCCACCCAGTTCGCTGAATACCCCTGATACAAGCACACGAACAATGTTCAAACTAGCAGTATTTACCTCCTCTTAACGGCTTGTGTCTATCTATCTATACCTTAGATAGACACTATAATAATTGTAAACAAACTGATTTAAAAGTTGTAGAGCCACGCTGACGAATACTTTATCAAGAACGGCATATTATTTGTCTGTGGCATGAACGGGCCGGCTAGCCTGGGGAAGTATCACACGTCTTAGCTAACGCGCTTTGTCCAGTTAGCGGTCCCCTCTCCCAAAATGACTCTGCTTAAAGGCCGGCAACCCTTCCGCACTGCCTATGGCGCTGCGAATGTCTATGGGCGGCGTTGATTGTACATATTGATTATACAGTACACAGTAAACATTCAATGACAATTGTTATTGTAGGTATGTAATATACACACGAATTATTCACACAACTGTGTTACGTAACCACGTAACAATGAGGCTTCTGGGTGGCACAGTCGGCTATTCGCTGACACCGTGGAATGCAACTTCGTTTCCACTAACCTGGGAACGCTCAGCGGACATCAATCACAAGATTCCCAAGCAATCTCGTTCAATCGCTGAACGTTGTCACTTGCCTTAGATTTTGGTTTTATGCTAATTACTTAATATACAGGAAGTCTTCGACTTACGTTGTTTCGATTTACGTCGTTTCAAGTTACGTCGAAAAATGTTTTGACACTATTCGTTGTTTTGTTACTAAAATGTTTTGATACTATTAATTGTTTCGATTTCCGGCACAAGAGAATTCACTTGTCGCGAGGTATACGTACATGTATAATTATTTTAAGAACTTAATTTTGATAATAAAGTATGTATGTACATATATACCTTTGTTTTAAATGCAGTTTTTTTTTTAATTTTGAGTCCGTGTGGATCCTTACCCTTAAGTTTTACATGCAAAACATATGAAAAAATATGTCTCGACTTACGTCGTTTCGATTTACGTCGTGTATTTCGAGAACCTAACTAAACTTAATTTTAATAAATTAATTTAAGAAAGTTTGTTTTTTTTTGGAGCTAGTGGTGCGACCGTTATAATTACTGTGATAATAATGTTTTATTACCAAAATAAGAAATAAAATCTTATTTCAATGAACTTCAATTAATCAATCAATTATCAACAGCCTGCGGCAGTACACTGCTGGACATAGACCTCCTCCAAAAAGTGCCACATAGCCCGATCTTCGACCAAATGGCTTAGTGGCGGGACCCCTTGCCCACGGAGTCAACGGTCGCGTGTTCCATCCCCGTATCGGAGTGGTTTAGGCTCAGCATAAATGGGCTATAAGAAAAAGGTTACTATCTCGACTTATCTATTTATCTTTACGGCTTACAATAAGAATTTTTTATTGCGTAGTTTAAATAAAACAAAATTATTATGTCATGTTATAAATTTAAATAACTATTAGTTAAAAAAGTAAACATCCGTAAACTCTATTCCGACAAGTTAACTGGATGTTAAAGGCACGATAAAGGCGAACCAATCAGAGCTGCAACCGCAACCGGAGACCTCGTTTCGCAACCGAAGAAAGTGTAAACTAAATACATACCGCGGTACAGCTAATACTGTACGCGAATGTAAGGACGGTATGTTTGTTTGGAACGAATTATTCAATGGTATCCGCGACAAGCAGACAACAACAGAAAATTAATAATGTGTGTTTTCCTGCTGAATGAAGTGGATTTACCTGGAACTTCAACTAAAACTCTACAGAAGACAACCGTTAAGTGTCTCCTATACCTAAAGATGCCTCGTGTTGAGGCGAAATACGTGTCGTTTGCAAGGTGGAAAAGTGGTGGTGTTGTGTATAGTGGTTGGTGGGTGGAGAGTTGTCGATGGCCGTTTTTCGGTAAGTTTTAGTTCAAAAGGTAGTTCCAGGTAAATCCACTTCATCCAGTAGGAAAACACACATTATTAATTTTTTATTGTTGTATGCTTGTCGCGGATCTTAGCTAAGTAAAAGTTTTGACTGTCCACATAGTAATGGATTTCGGCAAAGTAACGCCTGATTCCATTAATCAGGTATCTCTTTGCTTTGGTTCATTTTATTTGGAAGGTATACGTGATCGATTTCCGGTATCGATAAATCTCATCTCATGATCCTTCTTCCCTTTAAAAATAAGAAACGAAAGTTGACTTGCCATCATTAATTAATCTGTAATTAATTATATGTTACTTTCTCTGTGTGTATATGTCTGAAAGGTATACCCATGGAGTGAGGCGTTTCTTTGCGGAAATCCATTACTATGTGGACATTCAGAATTTTTAGTTAGCTAAGATGCGCGACTAACAAAGGAAATTAGAAAAATAATAATGTTTGCTTTCTACTGCAAGAAGTGGATTTACAGGGAACTTAAACTCTCCACTTCCCAAATCACTATAAACAACACCAAACACACACCACCTCTCTTCCATGTACTATTGTGCCTTGTCATGGATAACTAACTAAAAATTTAGATTGTCTATATATAATTTATAACTTTGGACCTGAAAAGGAGACACGACAAGACAATACAAAAGATGGGATGACGAAATAACAGAAGTAGCAAGAAAATTACGAACAAGGAGACCGAGGGATAGGAGTTAGTGGAAATGTAGGAAGAGGGTGGAAATGTGGACCTTCGGAACTCAACCGCTCACCAGACGAAGCGCGGTAGCTGAGCTACCACTCAGACGTCGTTTTTTGCGGGAGTGTGACTTCCCCGAGCAAGCCGACCTATTCGTGCTACAAGTATTAGTTTGCAGTACGTCTTAATTATTATTAATGGAGTCAGGCGTTACTTTGCGGAAATCCATCACTATGTGGACAGTCAAAAGTTTTACTTAGCTAAGATCCGCGACAAGCAAAACAATAACAGAAAATTAATAATGTGTGTTTTTTTGCTGGATGAAGTGGACTTATTTGGAACTTAGACCAAAAACTTACCGAAAATCGGCCATCAATTCTCCACCCACCAACCACTATACACAACACCAAACACACATTACCACTTTTCCGCCTTGTAAACGATACGTGTTTCGCCCCAACACGAGGCATCCTCAGGTATAGACTCTACGGAAGACAACCGAAAAGTCTTAATTATTCTCAAAGCACTGAGGTAACAGTGGAAAGCGAAAACATAGCTTATCTGTTGTAACCGAAAACAAACTATTCGCTGCCAATGTACGGTCGCCCGGTGAATCCATTGCATCATTTTCAATATTGCCCTTTAGTGTTTATGTAATATTTTTAATATGCGTCCCACTTTATAATTTGGTTGTTTATAACGTACATATATCCGACAGGATTGTATTGTATCTTTTTGTCACTAAAAGAAGGCAAAATGTTTACACTACAAAATTTAATATCGTAGCCGTATTTTACTAAACTAATTTTATTAAAGTAGCCTTCTGCAAGGCCTCCAATAAATATCCACAAGGCGCGTCATCTAGCACGATAGTTGGTAACACGCATCAAGTTTTTGTAGTGGTAGAGCCACGCTGCAGACGATTACTTTGTCAAGAATGGCATATTATTTGTCTGTAGCATGAATGGGCAGGCTCGCCCGGGGAATACGACACTCCCACAAAAAACTGGCGTCTGAGTGGTAGCTTAGCTACCGCGCTTCGTATGGTGAGCGGCCTGAGTTCCGGAGGTCCAAAACCCTCAGCCTCCGACTCCCATAATGTCACTTGCACACTGCTCATGGCGCTGCGGATGTCTGTGGGCGGCGTTCATTGCTTTCATCAGGTGACACGCCTGCTCGTTTGCCTTCCTATCCCATAAAACAATGGGTCTACGCAGATTGTTCTTCCATCTAGCCGGGAAGCATCTTTTTACGACCGTTGAAACGCGTTCTCCACTCCAGATTGTGCGACGGTCTGCGCAGGCCGGCTGGTAGAAACTGGATGCGTGACGCCGAAGATGGGGCTAGGTGGCGCTACTTGAGGGAGGCCTATGTCCAGCAGTGGACTGCCGCAGGCTGTTGATTGATTGATTTGATTGGTGTACCATCAGAGTCCATATTTCGGCACCGTAAGGGAGTATAGACAGTTCGTGGTTACCCAAAGATAATTTGATTCATAACGTTGTTGAAATACAAGTGTAACTTCTAGAACTAGTAATTATATTTGGGAAACGAACGGCAAACGTCAGTTTCATTATTACATAAAGCTGGGTAATCAAACAAGAGCATCATGCGGGTCCAAAACACAGACACATGGGTCGATGACCCGCTTCTCTCCCCCCACCCCTCGCCTTCCTCAAATTCTCCTTTCACTATCCGCGAGCTAGGGTTGTTGATGTCGATCCTTCCGATATCCAGAAAAACAAGTTAAATACAATATATGAATACGGTGTGAAACAACTAAAATTTTGTTTTTCATAGAGTCTTCTACACCTGAAGACACCTAGTGTTAAGGCGAGACGCGTTGTGTTTACGGTGAAAAGTGGTATTGTGTGTTTAACTTTGTCAAGGTTAGTGACCGTGACGATTGGATCTTAGCAAAGTGATGATAAATATGAGCTTGAGATTCCATTTTTGAAATAGATTTCCACAAACTAGCGACTATTCCCGCCAACTTATTTCAATGACGTTGTGTTTTTATTTCATTATCATAAACATATGTTATTATCGGTTATACTGTTAAATTGTGGTGGCGTATTATACAATATAGTTCGATTAAGGCTTATAAATGAAGTGATATGAAATAAATACGTGTGTTGTGACTTTTTAGTCTATAGAAGTCCATAGAAGGTTTTGGTAGAATAGCCACCATTTTATCAAGACGTAACGTGACAAGCTGATAGTTACATTTTTAGAGAAATGATATTATTGTATTTTACTTGACACTGGCATAATAATTTTAACTAATTGCCATCAAAGAGAAGAAAAAGTAACGTTTGACTAAATCAATTATAGTTTTGTTTATAGTGGACATATTGAAGTTTTAAAAACTGGCAACCCTGATGCGTTTATTGCGGTTAGAATTTAGATAATCTGCAACGGTGGAACCGGTACGCGAGGGACTGTCTTACCGCGTTTGATTATGCCACTCGATGATTTCAGTTAACATCGAGTTAGGCCGGACACACACGGACGTCTAGCACGAACAGAGAACCGCTAGATAACTGCTGGAGCAGTTGATACCAACTGCAATAGTCGGTATCAACTGCTAAACAAGTCACAATTTCAATTTCACTCAAACCAGTGGCACAGAAATTAACGTTGCGGATGTGAATGGAAGGGTCTGTAGGGAAGACCCAAGGAAAACATTTTTGTTAGCAGCCCATATATGTCCCACTGTACACCGTAACCCACCACGCTTGTCCAATGCGGATTGGCGGGGTTAACAGACGCGGAATAAATATTTGTATTATAATATATATATATATATATATATATATATATATATATATATATATATATATATATATATATATATATATATATATATATATATATATTTATTTATTGCGATACGGGGGTTGAACCCGCGACCATTGAGTCCACGGGCGAAAGGCCCCGCCACTGAGCCAATTGGTAAAGGGAAATACACCTTGACCGAATTTTAGGAAAGGCCAGATCAAGAGTAACCTTAGGCGACTTGCATGAGGAGAGTGATGAGTGTGGAGGAAGCAAGGGAAGTATGCCGAGATCGTAGCAGATGGAGATCTGTGGTCTCTGCCTACCCTTACGGCAGACAGGCGTGATCATATGTATGAATGGATGTATCGATACTTTTTATTAGAAATAGAAATAGAAAAACTTTATTTATGACACATCTTTTTTTGTACAGTAACTAAAATTAAATCCTTAATAATATTATAATATACAAATAAATACACAAAACAAAAAGAAAATAATTTTAATCTAACCAGTGTCATAAAATGGTTCTTGCTCAGCATATACCAGGCGCTCTATTGGAGCACCTGGCGCTGGTTTTCAGCAAGAACCAACGTGGTCAGATCGCGGACCACAGTGACATTCATACTGACACACTCGTACATACAAATACATCCATATATATAACTACTCATACTCATATACACATACACATAAATACACGTACAATACAATTAAATTAAAAACAACTGAGTCATGTACTAAATTCACCGCATCCAAAACAAACAAGTCCCTGACTGCATACTTAAAATTAGATTTTTGTTATTGTATTAAAATTATTTATAGTATTTTATTAAAATTGTGGGTTCACCCGAATTGGAATTACGAAATTGTCATGGAGCTAAAGATTTGTTGGAAACGAAAAGTTGGTCGTTGCGCGGCCTCCGGAAGTGATGTAACATTTGCTTCGTGACCCCGATACTCGGGATCGAAGACAATTATCTAGCGCACTCGGGCACCGGACCCACAAACTAAATAGTTACCGAAAACGAAACTAGACCATTATGGTACACCCATGAATGTTGTAATTAACGATTATATTTATATATTTTTTAAATATTTTGATATTGACAATTATATTTAAATATTTTAATAGTGTTAGAGTCACGCTAAAGACGAATACTTTGTCAAAAGTGGCATAATATTTGTCTGAATCTCCACACTACCGCGCTTCGTACAGTGAGCGGCTGAGTTCCGGAAGCCCAAGCCCTCCCCCTCCCACTGCCTGCCTGTGGAGCTGCGGATGTCTATAGGCGGCGATGATCGCTTTCCATCAGGTGACGCGCCAGCTCGTTTGCCTTCCTATCCCATAAAAAAAACACAACAAGAACAACACGTGTACGTGAAAATACCAATACTGATGCAACCTGATGATATCATAACTCTAACATTATGACAGCTTTGAGAATTAAATAAAATAGCCATTTTTAGCTAAAGTATAATATAACAAAACACACCTGCAAAGTCTGGAACAGCTGGTTGTCGGGGTCAGCGGAGAGCTCGAAGCTGCCGAGGCAGTACACATCGCCAGTTGCTAGACAGCCGTCGTACTCGTCCAGGTGGAAGAGTTGGGGCATCGAGTAGTACTGCTCATCTGTCACAATAGCAATTATGTGGACGGTCAGAAGAAGAAGCTTTTACTTAGTTAAGATCCGCGACAAGCAAACAAAAACGCTTGGCCAAATATTGGCGGAGTTACCAGACTCGGAATAAATATTTGTAATCATTTATTGGCTCAGCCGATTGGCTCATTGGCGGGGCACTCCGCCCACGGAGTCAATGGTCGCGGGTTTATGTATATATATATATATATATATATATATATATATATATATATATATATATATATATATATATATATATGTGTGTGTGTGTGTGTGTGAGAAATAAGGAATTTGAATTAACGCGAAGAAGTTAATGTCAAATATGTAATTAAAAGAATAACATTTCATTAAATATAGAAAATAGGAATTAAGAATAAATACGAAAAAGTTAGAAAAATAGTCAATCTAATCATCGATATAATTAACATATTGCAGTGTGCTTCGTATCTATTATATATTGCATCGAAGTTATACCCTCCAAAATTTTTAATATTTCATGTGAATGAAGGCGATTGAAGGATAATGTATGACCGGCTTGCTCTTGACACATACTCAAGGGCTTTTGTGGTCTGCGAGCAGGGCGGAGGATGAAACATCAAGGTACATCCCCACCGCCTAGACAACCTCTACTCTCATCTTTGGCTGCTACTTTGAAATTAATACTACGTAGTATGTATATCTATGGGCGGCGTTGATTGCTTTCCATTAGGCGACACGCTTGCTCGTTTGCCCTCCTATCCCATAAAAAAATATATATAAGATGATTAATGGATTCAGGTATACTTTGCGGAAATCCATCATTATGTAAACAGTCAGAACTTTAACTTAGCTGAGATCCACTACAAGCGAACAAAAACAGATAAATAATAACATATGTTTTCTACTAAAAAAAGGTGGAACTCTGGGAAATTTAAACTAAATCTTAAAGCGGCCGTCAGCAACTCTCCACCTCCCAACCAACATCAGCAACACTAAACACACACCACTATTTTTCCACATTGCACACGACACGTGTTTCACCTGAACACGAGGCATCATCAGGTTGGGAGGTGGAGAGTTGCTGACGGCCGATTTTTCGGTAAGATTTAGTTTAAGTTCTCTATCTATCTATTTCTTCCAGTGGAAAACACACATTATTATTTTTCTGTTATTGTTTGCTTGTTGCGGATCTTAGCTAAGTAAAAATTCTGACTGTCCACATAGTAATGGATTTCCGCAAAGTAACGCCTGACTACATTAATCATCATAACATCAAATTGCTAATACTAAACTGAATAATGAAGGATTGACGTTTGATCGTCTAACCCAGAGCTTCTTAAACTATGGGTCGCGACCCCAAATGGGGTCGCGTAGCAAAATTCTGCGGTCGCGAGAGATTTTAATGTCAAATATTTATATATACCATTTTATAACATCACTAGAGTTGGCGGAATACAGTGGACTTGCAGCGTCTAGACACGCGCATTCTAAAACTATATATTTTCATATGTATATGTATATTGTTACCTAATAAATAAATCATCAAAAAATATTAATTTATTTTTCTTTTATATTTGTATGGGGTCGTCAAGAAACTCGCAATCATAAATGGGGTCGTGAATGACAAAAGTTTAAGAAGCCCTGGTCTAACCTATAATAAAAATAATCGATAAAGATAAAAAATATAGTTCAAATTGAAAATAAATTGTATTAGTGTATCTATTTTAATTAATTATATTATAATAATAATATCTTTATTTTTAAAAAGGTTTACATATGTTACAGGACACTAGATCCCACACTAGGATTCCCTGTGTTGTGGAAAAACTAGGCTCTTCCGATCATAATCCTACTTCTCCACGAAACTCTTTCACGAAAAAAGTACTGGACGGATTTGGATGAAACTTTACAGTAATATAGGTTATACATCGGAATAACATATAGGCTACAATTTGTAATGATTTTATGTAATTTTTTTGGTCGTAATATAACGATACATGTCAATCAATTCGAAAACAATCTGGCCTCTGAGAGCTATCTTGGCGTACGCTGCCTAAACTATTGGAGTTACACAAAGATGATGTACCGTAGGATTATTTGTCTTGAATAGTTCTAAATAAAAGTCCGCGACAGCATATATCGACCTTGTATGTGGAAGCCACTATGACCAAAATTGTGAGCCATAAATTAAGTAAAAATATATGTATATTTATTTAGAATGATCTGTCACGAAACTTAATGTGGCAGACCAAATTTCACGCGAGCGAAGCCGCGGGCAAAGGCTAGTAATACATAAGTGTAAGTTCTACATACATTAAATTATCATTAATTAAAAACCAATTGAGCTATTTCATATTGTAATAATTTCATTAAATGGATAAATAAAAGTTGAACCGTGTTGTTAGAACAGTGTGGTGTAGAAGTAAATAGAGTTTGATTTCGTACCGGTGAGGTGGTAGATGATGTCCAGGGCACCGGCGCAGGCTGTTTCGAGGAGTGGGAGCAACACCACCAGGGCAAAGAGCGTGCGCGCCGCCGTCATGGCTAACACTGCGGCGTTCGCAGGTAGCGATCATCGCTTGCCACTTCCACGCACCATTGCAGAGCTTTACCACACTCCCTTTCGTGAATGCTTCGCATACACTCGCCTGTGCTCGGTTCAACTTGGTATCGATGCGAACGTCGTATACATCAAAAAGAAAATTCACCATCAGAGCCACTAATTTATTCAGAAATATTAAAACGTTTTTTGTTTTAATATTTCTGAAAAAATTGCATCTCAAAACCAAAATATTCTATTGATCGTGGAACTGTGAGACTCAGATCATCCGATGTAGTATTTTTTTTCTAATCCTAATCTACACTGCATCATACCAAACAAAATAAAAAAAAATATGCAAATCAATCCAGCCCGTTCTAAATAAAAAAAGTACTCCATTTATATGTAGGATGTCCCAGAACTCAACGTCAAGCAGATACGGGGTGACAGGATTGATTGTAACCATCATGAGAAACATCAGAAAAAACATCTATCCCATGCAGTTTGAAAATTATGGGCATTTAAGAAAAACCTAGAAATTTGGTCAAACTGTAACCATTTTTCGGTTATTGTGGTTAATTTTTATTATTTTTGTTCATTTAAACTTTGAAACCGTAACCCTAAATAACATTTCTAGAATCACAGTAAAAAATAATGACACAATTGCCCCAAGTTTCCTAGAATTAAGACTATTTGTTAAACTATGAATTTAAAATTTTCAAAATTTGTCGACTTTGAAAGGCCCTCCTTTTAAAAAAAAGTACTAGAGTGCCTTGGCAAGTGCCATTAAAAGTTGGCGCATTTAATCAGGATTGTAAAATGGTATAATACTTGTTAGTTCTATACTAAAAAAATCGAGTAAAAAATTAAAAACCTCAAGTAACCCGATTTTTGCTAACCCATTTTTCGGTATAATACTGTGCTAATGAGTATATTGTCTGTGGTTAGCAGTTGTTCTGTCATCGGGGTGATGATTATTTTATTACATGGCGTAGTCGGTAGGCAAATACAGGGAAGGTGAACGAATAAAAAAATATAAGGAAAACATAAAAAAACTCAAAAAATGAAAAAATATTTGTCTTCCATTTACTTCTTAAAGTAATTGACTTTCAATAGATGGCTTTCGTGGCGGCTTACTTATCGGACGGCTTGCTTAACGGACGTGTTGTTATACAAAACTATCGTTTCTTTTGTGAGATTTTGAAAAGTATTGCATACCTAAGTACTAACATACCGGGAGATAATCAGCCAACAAGGAGATAAGTCGTAAGGAGATATCATTTTCGTTAATTTGAATTAAATAAATTGTAGGTGAAACGAAGTTCATTGGGTCATCTAGTAAGCAAAAACGTTTTTTGGATTAAGTTCGAAGCTCACCAAAGTGCTTAATCTAAACTTGTTTTCTAAAAATAATTGTTAATACATACTTCTGATGAGTTAAGGGAAATATAACTAGGGTTACAATGACGAACTATTATTGTAAATATTAATTTTAAGAAAAAATACTAGAAAGTTAAACACATCAACCCATTTAAACTAAAGTTTTAGTTTTAACGAGTCGCCATATAACTGTGTTATTGATTATGCGCGCAATTTGTACAGTTTCCCTTTTGAAGGAGGCCATGAAACTAGCGGAGCGCACAGTAAACATGCAAATGTTTTATTAAAGAAATAAAAAAGAACTCTAATAACGTCAACAACAAAGTCAGCTTAGTCTCAAGCGTGTCGATCGTCGGGATCGGGTTCCCCGGGTACTGTAGTGCCTTACCTCAGCATGCGGGGCTCTGCTGAGGCTGATCTCCTTGCGGCTCATGAGATTCACTATGACGAATTTTAATAAACCTAATTTGTTAAAAAATGACGGCGATGTGGTTCGCCACCCGTCACGTCTAGATTCCCACGAGGGCGAGAAGCGACGAACGGAGAGGCGTATCGCTACGATGAATGTGAGAGGAAGGATGGATGAAAAGATGAATGAGTGTGGAGGAAGCAAGGAAGGTGTGCCGGGATCGTAGCGGGTGGAGATCTGTGGTCTCTGCCTACCCCTACGAGAAACGGGCGTGACGATATGTATGTTTGTATCAACAACAAAAATATGAATTTACAATATCAATGTTATATGTACACAAGAGAGCTGATAAAATGATATTTTGATCTGGAAAACACCATAGTAGTATATCTTAATATACAACTGTTACAAAATACCCCGTAAAAAATATAATTAATTATCAAAGCCAAAAATTTTGTCAACCCTAGTAAGCTGTCATGTCAGGGAACCAGATTATTTTACAGAAAGGCCTACATACCTATTTTACCTAATAATTGTCTACTATTAATAGTTATTCTATTTTTCATTTATAAATGTTTGCTACCTCAATACAAGGGTGTCATTATACTCAAGTACTGGCTCCAAAAAATGTTAAGTTGAAAAAAAATATTATATGTTGTGATAGAGCAAGGCGGAGCACACTTTGAGCCTTTCCTGTAAATTTGACGTTTATTATGAAAAGGTAAGAGTTCGTTTAGGTTGTTTCGTAAGGTTAGATCTTTTCAAATTTTTATCGTTCTGAGTATTAGGTAGACATGTAGGTACAATCTGCGTAGTTTACTCTATAATTTTACTGAAATAGGGTTTGCACACTAGTGAAAATAATAATATTTTTTTATAATATGTTTTTGGGGTATGTTATACAGCGTTACTACGGTTCTTAAATATTGTGAATGGACTCGTTATAAGGCCCCATTTAACCTCCTTTCAGCTTTACGGGTAGTTTTGTAACACCTGTATAGTGTCCGAATACGTATATATATGGAACATGTAATATAACATTTACTTCGACGACACAATGTGTCGTGTTGTATCGAAAGTGTCTTGGCCCCTGATATGAGAACCTACTACTGGACATGTTGTTGGGCTGCCTTACACCAATTTCCTGTCTGAAGCTCGCAGAGCTCATCGATCACTGCGTCGCTCCAATGATCATTTGGGCGACCAACCTGACCGTATTGCCACGTATGTCCTTTTGGCCACACGATCCTCTCCCATCCCCTCCGGAAAATCGTGCCAACAGAGACTATGCAGCTTTGTTTCTCTTCGCTTCTATTGTCGCCTAACGGAAAGCAACCAACGCCACTCGTAGACATGCACAGTGTCCAAGTTATTAATTTCACTATATAATTGGCTCAGTGGCGGGGCCCTCCGTCCGCGGAGTCAATGGCGGGTTCGATTCCCGCATCGATTCCGAGTCTGGTAACCCCGCCCATCCGCATTGGACAAGCGTAGTGGGTTAACGTCCGTTCCTCCAGAAATGCAGAGGCCCGTGCTCAGCAGTGAGACGTATATGGGCTGTTAAAAGAAAAAAGTTATTTCACAAGCATTGTCGGCATTTAAGAAATGTGTAGGCTTGTTTAGGGGTTTAAACGTTGTCCTAAATTAACAAACCAGACGTAATAAATTGACGATAACACGCTGGTCTAGTGGCCCGACGCTTCAACACGCTGTTACTGCATCGCGAGTGGACTAGTTTACGTCACGTGGAACCGGTCCGGGCGCCCGACGACACGCTGGCGACGCTCGGGTCACGTCACGCTCCGCTGCAGCCTCCAGCGCTTGCAGTGTCCTCACCTTCCTCCACCACGACCCAATTCGCGACACACACGTGGTATGTGGACAATCAGAATTTTCACTTAGCTAAGATCCGCGACAAGCAAATAACAATAGAAAATTAATAATGTGTTTTACTACTGAGAGAAGTGGATATACGGGGAACTTAAACTAAATGTTATCGAAAAGAGGCCGTCAGCAACTCAGCAACGACCGATTGGCTCAGTGGCGGGGCCCTCCGCCCGCGGAGACAATGGTCGCGAATTCGATCGCCGCAATAAATAATTATAAATCCATATATGTATGGATTTATAATTATTTATTCCGAGTCTGGTAACCCCCCCCCCCCACAATCCGCATTTCCGTTCCTGCCCTTTCCTTTGTTCTCTATCCTTTTCCTTCCTCTCCGCTAATCCACGGTCTGCCGTGACAATGGATGCGTGGCTAGGGGCAAGCTTAGTCACAAGCGTGCCGATCGTCCCGGGATCAGGCTCACCCGAGTACTATGGCGCCTTACCTCAGCATGCAGGGCTCTGCTGAGGCTGACCTCCACCCTCCCTTGTGGCTCGTGGGATTCACTAAGACGAATGAATAATATTTGTAGAAAATGACGGCGACGTGGCACGCCACCCGTCACGTCCTGATTCTCATGAGGGCGAGAAGCCGTTTCGTTGCGATGAATGGTAGCGAATGGAGCTCTGTGGTCTCTGCCAACCCCTGCGGGGGATAGGCGTGAATATATGTAAAAAAAAGCAACTCTCCACCTTCCAACCACTATACACAACACCAAATACACACTAGCACCTTTTCACCTTGCAGCTAGGTAAAGTGGTTATAGTTTAAGTTCCTGTAAATCCACTTGTCTCAGTAGGAAAACACACATTATTATTTTCTGTTTGTGTTTGCTTGTCGCGGATCTTAGCTAAGTAAAAGTTCTGACTGTCCACAAAGTAATTCATTTCCGCAAAGTAACGCCTAAATCCATTTTTTGTGTACCATGCGAATATAATAGTAATAACTGCTAATCGAAAATTGCTATTAAATATAGTAAGGAACTTTCCCACTAACTTATGTACATTAGTGACGTTATGTTTCTATTTCGTTTCCATAATTTTATATTATTATCAATTAAATTGTTTAATTGTAGTGGCGTATTATACATTATAGTTCGATTAAGGCGTATAAGTGAAGTGATATAAAACAAATGCACGTATCGTGACTTTTTAACCCAGATAAGCCTACTGTCCTATATTTAGGACAGTAGAAATAAAAAAAAATATCAGAATACCCTCTTTATCTAAGATTATTTAGTCTTATGATTTGCAGTAAGAAACGTGTCAGCTTTATTAGAAAAAATAAAAAGACAGTTATTTTAACAGTTTTTACCTTATATTTTACCTTATAAGTGTGTAATAAAAGTGCGTTGCAGACATGGCAAATGACAGGTATGTATAAAAAGTTATATTTTACTCGTGAGTTGTTTTTTTCTGTGTTAATATCTAGTTGATAACCTTAACTTTTGTACTAAATAAATATTCTAGCAAAATAATATAAATAAATTACGTATAACTTGTTACAAATACTAGCGTACTATATATAGGACAGTAGGATAATATACATGATTTTAGTACAATAATACAACTTTTTCTTTACAGACCGTTAGCTGCGCATGAAATTTTAGATGCTTTAGAAAATGTTTCTGATAATGAAGAAGATTATAGAGAACGACTGATATGTATTCTACCTCCTCCTGTTGATCCTGACTGTCTCACTGACGAAGATTCGGGTGAAGAAGATAATGTAACTTTGAATAATTTGCCACGAAACATTCTGCTTCAACCGGCTGAAGTAATGATTCAAGGGCAGATTATGGTGAGTGATACAGAAGAAGAACCTTCTGATTCTACAGGTCGAACTAAACGTAGGCGTACCTACGCATGGAGAAAACGGGACTTGGCAAAAAATCCCGTGAATTGGCCAGATGTTCAAGGCGCTTGCCAAGATAAGCGCCCAATTGAGTGGTTTGAAAACTTCTTAGATGAAGATGTTATTTCGTTGTTGGTGTCAGAGAGCAATAAATATGCTGTCAAAAAGAATTTGCCTGGAGACATAACCACTGAAGATATGAAATGTTTCATCGGCATATTGTTGGTTAGTGGTTATTCATGGCTCCCCCGTAGAAGAATGTATTGGGAAAACTCCCCTGATACAAAGAATGAATTGATCAGCTCGGCTATGACTAGGGATAGATTTGACTTTATTTTTCGCCACCTTCATGTCAATGATAATCTGGATTTGCAAGACAAATACACAAAAGTACGCCCCCTAGTTACACTTCTAAATAAAAAGTTCTTAGAGTTTTCTCCTCTTGAAGAGCATTACAGTGTAGATGAGGCCATGATCCCCTACTATGGTAGACATGGCTGCAAACAGCACATAAAAGGTAAACCTATTAGGTACGGGTTCAAAGCTTGGGTTGGTGCTACACGGTTAGGGTATGTTTTATGGATGGAACCATACCAAGGTGCTACAACTATGTGCAATCCAATATATAAAGAATTGGGGCTGGGTGCAAGCGTTGTTCTCACTTTTTGCGATGTGCTGATTTCACGTGGCTTCGACCTTCCTTACCACGTAGTTTTTGATAATTTTTTTACTGGGACGCCCTTGCTGGAAGAGATAACAAAGAAAGGCCTTCGTTGCACTGGGACAGTTCGAGAAAACAGGACATCTAGTTGTCCTCTGATTACATCGAAGTTACTGAAAAAAAAGGAACGTGGTGCTGTCGATTACAGAACGACACATGACAACACGTTCATTATTGCTAAATGGCATGACAATAATATATTCAGTATTGCTTCTAATGCTGTAGGAATAAATCCTAAACAATCTGCCAAACGCTTCTCACAAAGTGAAAAGAGAAACATTGTCATAGAAGAACCACATATGGTGTCCATCTATAACAAATATATGGGAGGAGTGGATCGGTCTGATGAAAATATTTCACATTACCGAATTGGTATACGAGGTAAGAAATGGTACATGCCGTTGCTCACACACATGATTGATCTTGCCGAACATAATGCATGGCAGTTATATAAAATAAATCATGGAAAACTGGATCATCTTGGCTTTCGCAGAAGGGTAGCAATTGCTTTGATTGAATCAAACAGAAAAAATGCCAAAAGAGGGCCTAGCCGACCCTCCCATCATGAACATGCTGATAGTCGTAAAGACCAAATGAATCATCTGGTTATTCCTCAATCGAAGCAAACACACTGTCGTCAATGTCACAAAAAATGTTTGACACGTTGCAAGAAATGTGATGTTGGAGTGTGTGTCAAGTGTTTTGAAACATATCATTCATAAATAGTGTTAATCTAGTAAATTACATATAACAATGGGTAATATAATCAATAGTTATCTAATAAACTACACTTTTTGATTACATTCTGTTTTGTCATAAATGGTCTTTTATTTCCTCTTATTATCCTACTGTCCTACATATAGGACGGCTGTTTCCCTGAAAGCCTTACACTTAATTTTTTTTTCATAATTTTTTTTATGTTGCATAAGATCTAATAAACTAAATAATGTAACTTTTTTCAAAATTTTCAGAAAATTTTAGTTTCAGGCTTATCTGGGTTAAGTTGATTGAAAAAGTCCATGGAAGGTTTTGGTAGAATAGCCACCATTTTATGAAGACGTAACGTGATAAGCTGACTTTTCACATTTCAGGAGATTGGCTATTATTGTATTTTACAACCTGCATCAAATTATCTTTTTAACATTTCACAATGTTAAAAAGATAATTTGATATTATATTAATAAATTTTTAACGGTTGTCTGGAAAAAATCGCTATTAGCAATAAGACCTCCATTTGTATATAAATAACTTTGTTTTTTGTATACAATAAAGAATATATCTATCTAAAACTAGGTATATATTCAGTGGACAAAATTCGAGTGTAATTTATTATTATTATGGGAAAGAAGGATAAACGAGCTACCGAGACGCCAGATAGAAAACAATCAACGATTCATGCCTTTAAGGTTATGCGTAGGCTTGTTTCTTTAAGGTGCCTATATAATATCGGTTCAAAAATACAGCTAAAGATAGCTGATTCTACCAGGGTGGTTGTGCATGGAAAGAAGTTTCGGGAAAAGCGTACTGTACTGGTTCGCCACACATCCAGATGGTTGGGATGACTATTTGTCTTGTGGCAAGTTGTGCGCTAGTGGAATTTAGGGGCGGGAGATATTCCGAACAATATTCTCGGAACACTCCCCATGGTAAAAAAGACAAAATAGCTGAGAAAACCTCATCACTATAACCTAATTTTATTTTTGTTATCATTACTCTACTATTGTAGATTTTCTCATTATAATTACAATCTAGCTATGGGCTAATAATAAAAAGAAGGATTCATTGGGGCTGGGCAGCATTTAGGAAACTTCGTAAAGTCTTCTCGTCGCCCATACCATAACGTCTCAAGACAAAAGTCTTCAACCAGTGCGTCCTACATGTACTCTCTTACGGTGCCGAGACGTGGACACTGACGGTCCGTCTCCTCGACAAGCTCAAAGTCGCTCAGATGGCTATGGCTCTGGTGGATAGAATTCGAAATAAAGAAATTCGCCGGAGAACCAGAGTCATCCACATAACTCTTCATGTTAGCAGACGTAAAGTGGCAACGGCTGGACACGTTTGTCGGAGAACTGACAATCGTTGGAGTAGACGAGTGCTGGAGTGGAGACCGCGACTCGGCAAACGTAGTGTGGGACGCCCCCTTGTTAGATGGAGCGACGATCTGCGCAAAGCGGCTGGCAGAGACTGGATGCGTATAGCCGAAGATCGGGCTAGGTGGCGCGCCTTAAGTGAGGCCTATGTCCAGCAGTGGACTGCCGCGGGCTGATATTAGAACCCTCCCCTCCCTCTCCTCTCCCACTCCATCTCCCCCTCCCTTTCACAGTCCCATAATGTCACTTTCCTTAAAGGTCGGCAACGCTTCCGTATTGCCTATGGCGCTGCGGATGTCTACGGCGTTGATTGCTTTCCATCAGGTGACACGCCTGCTCGTTTGTCTTCCGATACCATAAAAAAAAGGCTGTAACCTAATAGAACAGAACAATTTTAAAGCGGAAATACACAGTTTACCTTTTCATCAATGTATTGTGTGTTACCTTTTAAGTAATTCATCGTCTTTAGCTGCAGATTTATTTTACATTACAACATTATTCGTTAGGTTTTTTGTGTCAAATGTATGCCCGTCTCAGGGGCGAGTGCGTCGACTTTGACATACCGAGAAAATAAGTTATCTTAAATATAATCCTATTTAATATTATAAATACGAAAGTTTGTGAGTATGGATGTATGTTTGTTACTCTTTCACGAAAAAACTACTGGACGGATTTGGATGAAACTTTACAGTAATATAGGTTATACATCGGGATAACATATAGGCTACAATTTGTAATGATTTTATGTGATTTTTTTGGTCGTAATATAACAATATATGTCAATTAAGTCGGAAAAATCTGACCTCTGACAGCTATCGTGGCGTACGCTGCCTAAACCATTGGAGTTACACAAAGATAATGTACCGTAGGATTGTTTGTCTTGAATAGTTCTAAATAAAAGTCCGCGTCACTATATATCTTACCTTTTATGTGGAAGCCACTATGACCAAAGTTGTGAACCATAAATTAAGTAAAAAAATGTATATATATTTATATAAAATTATCTGTCACGAAACTTAATGTGGCAGACCAAATTCCAGCAGCGAAGCCGCGGGCAAAAGCTAGTATTATATAAAAATATGTTGAGCGTCGCGTATAAATCAGCTTATATACGAGTTGGTTAGGCTTTTGCGCGCAGTACTTGGAGCTCTTGTGGTCTGTAGACCTGGGAGCCATGTCGCGCGTCGTCCTAGCCTGTTGCTTGATCAGCACTGCTCTCACTTCTACCATCGGACTACAGATCACCGGTATTTTTAAAAAAATATTTTTATTTATACGAAGCGTACCTATTATATTTTTTTCATGCAATATTTTTGGAACAGTCGACACATGCGTGAAGAAAAATTAAACATCAATCTTTTCAGTCAGATCAGCTTAAGTATTTTCTGCAGATCTGTTTGCAATTGGCAAAGGCCTCCTCCAATGTTTCTAATTCTGTGCCACTCTATTTCACATAATTTCTGGCACTTGTCTGATGTCAACATCCTATCTTTTCGGCGGTTCGGATATTTATGTCAATATCAATATCAATATATATATATATATATATATATATATATATATATATATATATATATATATATATATATTCACGCCTATCCCCCGTAGGGGTTGGCAGAGACCACAGAGCTCCATCCACTGCCATTCATCGCAGCGAAACGGCTCGTCATTGGTCGCTTTTCGCCCTCGTGAGAATCAGGACGTGACGGGTGGCGAACCACGTTGCCGTCATTTTCGACAAATTAAAATCCCACGAACCGCAAGGGAGGATGAAGGCCAGCTCCAGCAGAGCCCTGCATCCTGAGGTAAGGCACCATAGTACCCGGGGGAGCTCGATCCCGGAACGATCGGCACGCTTGCGACTAGGCGTGCGTAAGTAAGAGACCCAAAATTATTTGTTTGATAAATAGAGTCAGGCGTCAATTTATGCAAATCTATTATCTAGTTGTGCTGAATTGGCTGCCAACTTTTGCAAGTCGGAGAGGCACTTTTAGAAGAAGAATTATTTAGATTTGAATACCTATATCCATTTTATAGGTATTATTGGTATAAGTATTTATTTCTTACTAGAAAAACGTAATGTGGGACGCTCCCCCGCTAGATGGTGCGACGATCTGCGTAGGGCGGCTGGCAGAAACTGGATGCGTATAGCCGAAGATCGGGCTCGGTGGTGCTTGTTGGCGACCTAGGCACCTTAGCAGTGGACTGCCGCAGGCTGTTGTTGTTGATTATTATGATGATAGCAATTTATTTTCAATCTCTACCTAAATGGTGTTTTAAGTCAAAGGTCCCGTCAATACAAATAAGTACAACCTGTAACGGTGGATTTAAATTTTTAAAATGAATTTATTTCTACTGCTAATCCTTCCAATGTCTATTCAGTTTCCGTTTAGTTTCAGTTTCATTTGTGTATTGTGCTTCGTATTATTTCACTCTCCTCCGTAATTTGCTGATGGTTGTAATTATAGGTAATAGTAAAATAGTAAATAGGTGCGCAAAACTAAGTTCCCGTTGTTTGTCACCATATGACTCCTGCGGTAAGTGTTGGTTCGATTTTGACACGTCCAAAACGTCATGAACCTAGCTTAGACGTATTATAAACAAACCACTCTGACGTGTTAGTTATTTTGTTGTGGCTTGATTCGTGTATAGCCTCAAAAGACGAACGCTTTTATTGTAACGGTATTCGAACTCTGCCAGAAAGATGGGCAAAAGATGTAGCTAGCGATGGGTAAACACTCTGAATAATATATAATATATGTAAGCATTTTTGCACAATAAATTTGCATTTTTATAAAAAACAGCAGGAACTTAGTTGCGCATCTAATAATATTAATAATAATAATAATTCTTTGTTTGTATAATGTGAGGTTAGAACAAGATGAAAAAAAGAGACGTATAAAAGCTCCATCACATTGCCACTCACGGCGTACAAATTTCATTAATTATTACACACTATTAGAAATAACTAAAACAATTATTACAAATCTAAAAACATAGCTAGATTATTATAATATCATTAAAATTATAATTTATTATTACATTTATATATCACTTTTTACTTTACACTATATATTTATCTATTATATACATTTGATCGACTCTTTAAAGCAAAAAAGTCTAGAATATTATAAATATTGGCATCTATTAGCCATTTATGTAATCTTTTTTAAATAAAGTTGCGTTCAATTGTTTTAATTCATGAGGTATATTGTTGTAAATGCGTATACACATATACAGGCAACTATTTATATATTTGCTGAGTCTGGGGTGATCATCCAACACTAATCTTCGAGGATCACGCCGAGAAAGACCAGCGTTATCATTGGCTGTTTTAAATAGTTCTTGATGCCTAATATGTAATATGTAACTTATTTCATTACTATGTGGACAGTCAGAATTTTTACTAAGCTAAGATCAGCGACAAGCAAACAACAACAGAAAAATAATAATGTTTGTTTTCTACTGGAAGAAGTGGATTTATGGGGAACTTAAACTGAATCTTACCGAAAAACGGCCGTCAGCAACTCTCCACCTACCAACCACTATACACAACACCAAACGCACACCTTACACACATAACACGAGGCATCATCCGGTATAGTAGACTTTATGGAAGTCAACCGTTAAGTCACTTAACGGTTGTCTTCCGTAGAGTCTGCTTTACCTGATGATGCCTCGTGTTGAGGCGAAACACGTGTCGTGTGCAATGTATAGTGGTAATATTAATTTTTTTTTGTTGTTGTTCGCTTGTCGCGGATCTTGGCTAAGTAAAAGTTCTGACTGTCCACATAGTAATGGATTTCCGCAAAGTAACGCCTGACTGCATTAATCATCCTATTTCATTATATAAATAATGAAATAGATAAATTTTTTATAAAAAAAATTTCTTAGTTTGGGGGCAACATTCAGCTTTGTCACCCCGGGCTACTGACGGGCACAGTCTGCCGCTATAAGGACTCCAACATCCAAAAGAGTCAGAGTGCAATTTAAAAAAAATCAATCGTTTTTTTACTGTATTTATTGAAAAATAAAGCTATATGACCTTTCATGATAGTTAAAATGAAAATAAAAGCATATTATATACTATTATAACGACTTATGTATTTAGATCTATCTGTCTATACGTGTATATAGTTTATGTAGAGTTAACATTATAAACAAATAAATAAATAATTAATGAAATTTGTACGCCATAAGTGGCTATGTGATGGAGCTTTTATACGTCTTTTTTCACTCATATTATGCAAATATATAATGATTATTGTTATTATTTGTCAATTCTTTAAATCTGTGTTTAAAACACGACCAAAATACAACAATATAATACTGGATAATGGCATCTCTCACAAATAGGCATCTTGTTTTAATGAACATGCTTTGCGACCAGATTCGGAGCCGTAATATTATATGTGTTCACAGTTTTACTTCAAGTTATGTTTATTAATTTATTTATATAAGGTCAGCAATGATTCTGCAATGCCTATGGCACTGTGGAGGTCTATTGATTGCTTTCCATCGGGGGACACGCATACTCTTTTGTCCTCCTATCCCATATAAAAAAATCCAATAACTGCGGTTGGTTTAATTTTAATTCCAAGGAACGGATCCGAAGTACAGCGCGCATATGAAAATTACTATGTAATAACTTCATTGTCTATGGATAGTAGTCGTTGATGCACAAACTGGCTGCCAAGGTCGACCTCAATGCGGTTATTCGTCGTACAGACAAACATCTTCCTGCAATATCTCCTCCGTGCATCTTTTAAATATGTGCACACTTCAATTTATTGTAAGCAGTTTTGGGAAACGTGTGATGTCATCAAAATATTATATTCAATTTGTTTTTTAACCTTGTTTCTGCTACGTCTATGTACGGATGTTATTTGGACGACTTCAAACTGCTTGTCCAAATAATATTGTAACTATGAAATCAAATGTCGCTGGTTCAATCCCCGTATCCAGATAAATAGTTCATTTTATTCAAAAAAATATATAAAACTATTTACTTATACTAATATACTCGCCATACTTTGAAATTTGATGGCGAGACGCGCTCAATTTCATATAATACTATACTATACATACTATATTTTGAAACAATATTATACTATTGTTACGAGCTGGGATTCGGAGGATCGGAAAATTGAAATTAGCCATTTCTTCTTCTACTATTTTCTTTCGATTTTCTTCCGTATTAAACTTTTAAACTCTTCGACGCATCGTCGCCCCTTTATATAGGTAAAATGATCGAAAGTTCTAGCATTCCAAAAATTCGAAAATGTTCCAGCAATGTGCAGTCTTTTCTACACATCATCCTGTCTCTTTCCCGCGCGCAGCTATTTTCTATTAACTATTCTTGTTACGCATTAACGGACGTCTTGTCAATTTATTTTTAAAAGTTGTAATGGCTTCCTTGACCAGGATTTGAGATTTCAATATGAGATTTTAATCGTTTCATAAAAAAAATTATTTGTTAAAAACAATTACTTGTCAAATTCAACAAAAAATAACATCTTGAGTTTTAGACTTTTCCCGCCAACTTACATCAGTGACGTTGTGTTTTTATTTCATTTTCATAGTCTTACATTATTATCAGTTATATTGTTTAATTGTGGTGGCGTATTATGCAATATAGTTCGATTAAGGCGTATAAGTGAAGTAATATGAAATAAATGCGTGTATCGTGCCTTTTTAAGTTGACTCAAAAAGTCCATAGAAAGTTTTGGTAAGATAGCCACCATTTTATCAAGACGTAACATGATAAGTTGACTAGTTATATTTCATGAGATTTGATGTTATCGTATTTTATTTGACACTGGCATAATAGTTATAACTAATTGTCATCAAAGAAAAGAAAACATCTTGAGTTTTAGACTTTTCCCGCCAACTTACATCAGTGACGGTGTGCTTTTCTTCATTTTCATAATCTTATATAATATTATTATCAGTTTTATTGTTTAATTTTGGTGGCGTATTATGCAATATAGTTCGATTAAGGCGTATAAGTGAAGCGATATGAAATAAATGCGTGTATCGTGACCTTTTTAAGTTGACTGTAAAAGTACATAGAAGGTTTTTGGTAAAATTGCCACTATTTTATCAAGACGTAAGGTGATAAGCTGACTTGTTACATTTCAAGAGATTGGATATTATTGTATATTACTTGACACTGGCATAATAGTTGTAACTAATTGAAAAAAAAGATAAGAAAAAGAACATCTAGAGTTTCGATTTTAGCACATTTTTTCTTATTTCCAAAGTTTCAAAAGAAAGCGTGGCATATGCTGAGCGAGAACCATTTTATAACACTTGTTAAATTAAAATTATTTCCTTTTTGTTTTGTTTATTTGTATATTAATATTATTAAGGTTTTAATTTTAGTTATTGTAAAAAAAAGGTGTCATGAATAAAATTTTGCTTATTCTATTCTATTGTTTCTTGAATGCCCCAAGGAATTCAAAACCATAACTCACGATTCGAACTATAGATATACATAATTCTTTTTTATTTTATACACCGTGACTTTTTAATTACTCGAGAAAATTAAGTAATATATTCAGTTATCGATATACATTATATTTGGCGAAGAAAAAATATTTTTATTTTTATTAAATATTTATTAAAAATGTCCTTAATATACACCAAAAATTATACAACAAAAAATCTTGCTAATTCAAATAGATATCATTATCATTCCAATATGAACTGCACCCAAACCAACCTAATTCGTTCGCGTAATATTTACAGGATTTCTTTGAAGTACCATAAAACAATATTTTTGTATGAACGCTATGATATTTGAATGTCACTTACTGACATACATATTTTTACAAACGCGAATTTTAGTTTTTCCGGGTAATTAAAAAGTCACGGTGTATATTATGGTTCTGGATAAGTTTCAATGGCAATAAACATTTAAATAATTACAATGGAAAATGGGAATATTCGAGAAACAATATAACCGTATATTTATATATGATGTAATTATGTATTTAGTTAGATGATATAACATATTTATATTCTGATCATTTCAGATGAGGAATACAGTCAGATGCCAAAGCTGTTCCACCTGGACAATTACAAGCGGTGTTTGTCCAGGAGGGGCGGTTTGTACTGCCTCGGCACCTTCCACCTGACTGCAGCCACGCGGAACCCGATCTATAATTTAATGAAGGTAAATGTACTTACTCGTATACGAGAGAAATATGTTCAATCCGACCATGATCTCCTGATTAATAGAGTTAGACATAAGTCAGTCGCTTAACGGTTGTCTGCCGTAGAGTCTACTATACCTGATGCTTTGTATTGTGCTGAGACACGTGTCGTGTACATTGTGCAAGAGTGGTGGTGTGTGTTTAGTCTTGCTGGTGTTGGTGACAGTGGTTTTCGGTACTAATAAGTTTACGTTCCCTGTAAATCCACTTCCTCCAGTTTTTTATTGGAGGTGAAGTGAATTTACAGGGAATAATACATTATTACTTTTCTACTTTTGTTTGCTCGTCGCGGATCTTAGCCAAGTATAAATTTGTCCAATTGATCTTCTGGTCAATTGAATTGGTAAATTGTATTAACTCGTAATTTCTCTTGAATGTTGTCATGGAAGTGAAAATACCTTTATGATGGGGGTAAACAATGAATATTTATTTATGGAAGAATTGTAATAAAAAATGAAATTAAAATTATTTATGACGTAGGTTTTTTTCGCGGAGTATGGGAATAAAATGGTAGACCAAGACGTCTTCTCGATTCAGGCTATGCTCCACTCAACTCTATACAGCGTCAGTTATATGTGGCTGTGAGCATACGGTAGAGATCGAGCTGTTGTCAATCTACCAAGCGTCTTATGACGTTTCTCTTTATTTTTTGGCTTTGTGTGGATCTTAACTAAGTTAAATGGTCCAGGACCATTGAAATTAAATGTACTAAAAAATATTCGATTTTATTTCAATGAAAATTGTTGAAGCAAGCGCAAGCGAGCCGACCGTCCTGGGATCAGCCTCCCCCGGGTATTATATTACCTCAGCATGCGGAGCTCTACTAGGGCTTACCTCCATCCTCCCTTGCGGCTGGTGGGATTCACTAGGACGAATTTAATATACCTAATTTGTTGAAACATGACAGCGACAGCGATAATGAACAACCGTTTCGCTACGATGAATGTGAGAGGAAGAATGGATGAAAGGATGGATGAGTGGGGAGAAATCGCGGAGGGTGTCCCAGGATGGAGCTCTGTGATCTCTGCCAACCCCTGCGGGGGATAGGTGTGAATATTTATATATAAAAAAATGTTAAAAAAGTTCTTGGGTAAGCTTTTAGAGATCTATTATCTAATTTCAGGAGCATTCCTCGGACCCCCGAAACTTCAACCACACGCTGTTGCACCGAGGGTATTGCGTGAGCTCGCGCTGCCCCTCCATCGAGATCAACTCCACCTTGCGCTTTGAGCGCTGCGTGAAAGCTCGTGCTCAGCACCTGGCTTTGGAGGCCACGCTGCAGTCACTGCGATATTGCCGGACTCACCATCAAGCCAGAGCGTCCACAGAAACAAACAGCTGGCCTTACTGCCTATTCCTTGGCATCATAGTCCTTATTTTACTCCTCAATGCCGTCGGAACTACATATGATTTAATTTTTGTGGATAACTGCAGTAAGTACAGGTTTAATTGATTTTTTGAAGTGAAAATTTCTATATCTGCTTTACACGACTCTGGGTGGGGAAAAAATCTATGTGTTCACGTCAGCAACATGCTAATGCTTAAGGCTATGAGTATAGCTATAGAAATACTTTACACAGTTAATGCGCGCGCAGCTGCCTGCGTACACGCATCACGCCAACACATTGTATACACCCGATTGTATGTGTGTGCGCTTGATGCTTCATGGATAGATCAAGTTTTGTGGAAGGGAGGATGGAGGTCAGCCCCAGCAGAGCCCCGCATGCTGAGGTAAGGCACTATAGTACCCGATGGAGGCTGATCCCAGGACGGTCGGCACGTTTGCGACTAAGCTCGCCCGTGGCCACGGCAGACCGTGGATTGGCGGAGAGTAAGGGAAAAGGATAGAGAAGAAAGAAAGAGGCAGGGGTAAGAAAAGGTGGACTTAGACATGATGATAGGAATAATTAAGCTTTAAGAAGTATGTGTGGTGTAACCTTGAATGATAGAATAAGAAATGAAGATATAAGAGAGCAATGTGGAGTAAAAGTAGGTGTTGTGACAAAAGTAGAAAAAGGGATGTATAGATGGTTGGGGCATATTGAGAGGATGGATGAAAGACGACTGGCAATTTACCTTGCGAATGTGGATGGAAGAGTGGTTGCGGAAAAGGAAGACCATGAAAAACATACCTTGACCAAATTGGTGAACTTTTTAAGAAAGGCCGGGTCAAGAGTACCCACAACCGGCGAGACTTGCATGAGGAGAATAATGAGTGTGGAGGAAGCAAGTATGCCGAGATCGTAGCAAATGGAGATCTGTGGTCTCTGCCTACCCCTACGGGAGAGAGGCGTGACGATATGTATGTATGTATGATAGGAATATGATACTACCGCAACGGAAGACGAGGAGTGATAGGGTAGTAGCTCGAGAGGCCGGGGTTGCGTACCCGTGTACCAATACCATAAATACCGGATAAGAGACTAGCCATCCAATGATGGGGTAACGTTGAAACATAGCAGCTGACGGATGATTATCGGGGTTACGGATGTAAGCGACCCAGTCTACAAAGCGCGGTAACACGTACGAATAGTCACAACTGCGAGAGATCTCCTCATATATCTAGCAGTGAAGGGATGATGACAATGCACTATGTTTCAGAGAACAGGTTGTTGATTTCGTGGTCGCTACGCACCAACTGGCGGCGTTTGATCACCCCCCATGTGGACGGCAACACTAAATTATCATCACTATCACCCATACAAGGAGCCAGGTACTTTTCTTTCTTTATGTGATAGGAAGGCAAACGAGCAGGCGTGTCACCTGATGGAAAGCAATCAACGACGCCTATAGATATCCGCAGCGTCAGAGCCGTTGTGGAAGCGATGTCGGGATTTAAGAAATGTGTAGGTTTGTTTATGAATGTGAAGGTTCATGAAATTTTTTATAAACTTCCGGAAACATTGGAGCAAAAGGAACTTTTACATTATTTGTAATACAATACCCATGAAATTTATCATAATCGTAGAAAAGACTAAAGAAGTAGAAATAGATGTAGAAATAAGTAGAAGGATTGCCACCGAAGGTGATGCAAATGTAGAACAACTTTATATTCCAGGGTGCTGCTCCTCATGCTTGTGGTCATGTCACACTGTATCGAGATGTATTACAAGGTTTTTTTGGTCAATCCCAACTTCTTGGAGAATGTAAGTAGGACTTTGTGACCTTTCTGGTCACTTCATTGATAATCGCAACGGAGTTTAGAATTAAAAATTCTATAAAAGTAAATAAAAAAATCAAGCATTAAAAATATATAATAGGTTAAATTGTTTTTGTAATTGATGGAAATTAGCAAAATAATTTTTTACTCTTCTTAAGTAACTTCTTCTTCTAAGTCTACTCTTAAGTAAAGTCTGACTCCCTCTAATTCCCGTAATCGTCACAATTTTCTTTATACTCGGTATATTTAATATTTCTCTCTTTTTATGTAAAATTATTTTTCGAAGCTTATATATATCCCACTGTTGGGCATGGATTAATATCTGTACGCCTTGCATTAATTCTGATGCTTGGATTGAACACCATTGACTTGGTAGCCGGTAACCCCGTCAGTAATTAATACGTTATCCTGGAAGAAGTCTATCATTGTATCGGGGTGATTGAAAAAGTATTTGCCACATCCAGGCTCAACGCAGCGCCTTATCCATGATCTTGCGGAACGGTTCCGTGATTGTTCAAACATTCATCGTGATCTCCAACTTCCTGCTGGCCCACATCCTGCTGCAGCGCTCGCGGAAGCAGACGCTCAGTATCTCCATGTTGCCAGGCTGCATCCTCCACAGGGTTATTAGGTAATTTAATATTTGTTTATTGTATTTGTAGATACATATATTACCTTATCGTATTATATTAATATAATATTATATCCATATTAAATATTTTTTATATAATTACATAATATTGTTGCACACACGAGGGCCATGTCTGTATGAGACACATGACACTCATTTTGTTATGAAACAATTAAAACCTCATTTTGAAATATCAAAATCCTGGTCATGTGAGCCAATCCAACTTTTAATAATAAATTGTCAAGACGTCCTACAATGCGCGACAAGAACAGTTAATACAAAATAGCTACGCACGAAAAAGAGACAGGACGATGTCTAGAAAAGACTACACATTGCTGGAGCATTTTCGAAATTTGCTAATGCTAGAACTTTCGATCGTTTTCTTTTCTTTGATGGCCATTAGTTAGAACTATTATGCCAGTGTCAAGTAAAATACGATAACATCAAATCTCTTGGAATAGTAACTAGTCAACTCATCACGTTACGCCTTGATAAAATGGTGGCTATTCTACCAAAACCTTCTATGGACTTTTTCAGTCAACTTAAAAATTCACGCATCTATTTCATATCACTTCACTTATACACCTTAATGGAACTACATTGTATAATACGCCACCACAATTAAACAATATAACTCATAATAATATAAGATTATGAAAATAAAAACGCAACGTCACTGATGTAAGTTGGCGGGTAAAATCAAGTCGATATTTAGTTATATTTAGATTTATTGATTGGAATGGTGACAATTTTTTTAAAATAATATTTAGAATTGTTTAATTTCGACCAGGATTTCACCTGTTTACCTGATGGCAGTTGGTCTGACTGCAACGTGGTGGCGTCTGGCGGGCGACGGGCCTCTCTGGTATCTAGTACTGGAGGAGAGCGACCGGTGCCGCCGCAAGTTCTGGAGCCACGCGTTCTTTGCGCAGAACCTCGTTGAGCCGGAGATACAGTGCATGGCACAGACTTGGTAACTATATTTCACTAGTACAAGATAAATATCTAATTAGAATCTGGCAAATAATTGGCAACAGACAAATAATTGGCACTTGGGAAATAATTGGCACCTGCCAAATAATTGACAATTGGCAAATAATTGACACTTGGCAAATAATTGATACTTGGCAATAATTGACACTTGGCAAATAATTGACTCATGACAAATAATTGACACCTGGCAAATAATGGACACTTGGCAAATAATGGACACTTGGCAAATAATTGACACTTGGCAAATAATTGATACTTGGCAATAATTGACACTTGGCAAATAATTGACTCATGAAAAATAATTGACACCTGGCAAATAATGGACACTTGGCAAATAATGGACACTTGGCAAATAATTGACACTTGGCAAATAATTGACACTTGGCAAATAATTGACACTTGGCAAATAATTGACTCATGACAAATAATTGACACCTGGCAAATAATTGACACTTGTTAAAAAAATGGCATCTCGCAAATAATTAGCATCTAGCAAATAATTAGCGTCTGGCAAATAATTGGCACCTGACAAGTAATTGATTTTAGTAAAAAATTGGCGTGTGCTTTCTGCCATTCCATTTTTTCCTTTTGGTGTCATCAGAGGTGTCTTAGGAAGTTAATAGCAGCGGATAGGCATGAGCATGTAATGAAAGTCGATACGTCAAATCCTACCAATTCGCTTGCCAAGCGTTTATGGCAACACTTCTAAGGCCAACGTTCATCAGTATTTGCTTACAACTGGGATACAGTAAAATAATTTATGAAGTTAGTCGTTACTTTGCGGAAATATATTATAAAGATGCGATGCGAACTCAATCTTACTTTGCTAAGATCCGCGAACACAAATCAGAAAAATAATTATTATGTGGTAAACTTACTTTAAGTTGGACTGTCAGTCTAGGATACAGTCGTGATGGAATTTTGTTGTCATACAAGAAATATTCTTTGGGTGTTGATTCTCAAGTGTCGTAATTACTTCTTTATATTTCGATTGTGTATTAGGTAACTATGAATGATAGAATAAGAAATAATTGTATAAGAGAGCGACGTGGAGTAATAGTAAGTGTCGTGACAAAAGTTGAGAAAGGGATGCTTAGATGGTTTGGGCACATAGAGAGGATGGATGAAAGACGACTGGCAAAAGAAATTAACGTTGCGAATGTGGATAGTGTAACAGAAGGTTACATGTTTTAATGATGTAATTTTAGTTAGTTCAAAAATAAGTTAAAATATTAGTATTAGTACACTAAACATTATTCAAATTTAAATACTTATTCTAATATAATAAATAATGATTTATTATAACATAAACACGATCTGCAATCGAATGTTTTTGCTTGTCATACGTTAAGTGTTTAAAGCAACGTGGTGACGGGCCCTGAATACGATAAAAGCCAATAGGCTACCAGCATTAACATCTTCGAATCAAATAATAACGCGGTGACAGATTGAGGGAATTGGTAAACTCAAGTAGGTGTAGGTGCGGCGCTCGCGCCTTCGTGCTATTTCGGCCTTGTTCGTGTGCCGCTCGGGTTTTTTTATGGAAGTTACTGACGGGTGCCGAGGATCGACACCACCTCAGTGAGGGTTCGTCCGTTATGGAAATATCAACGGGAACCGTCACGTCTCTTAAGAGCGCCCTCGCTCAGTATTTATTTTAAAAACAAGTGCAGGAATCAAACCCCGTTTTAAGGGTTTTACCTGCCAGCTTTTACCTGCGGGGTTTATTCCACCTGCGGTCTTGATTCTACTGCGGTGCACAATGTAATGGAAGGTGTCACCTGCGATCCAGGGTGCCACCTGCCCTCCGCCAGTATGTTACCTGCGGTGCAAATGTAACGGCAGGGTTCTACCTGCGGTTTTCTTCTTTCAGTGCTAGCTAGCTCAGGGATCGACATTTAACTGTCTCAGCGCATCCTTTACAATCGCTGAGGGCATACCGCTGTCAACTTGCAGAGTTCTACCTGCGGTTTCCTTCTTTGAGCGCAAGCTAGCTCAGGGGAGTGTTAGTCCGCTTACGTGGCAAAATCAGATCGGCCGTTTACCCACGACCTACAATTTTGTGGCTCACCTACTTGATTGTTTCTCTTTTTTATGTAATAAACATATTCTTAAAACTGATAACACCCTGGTTTTATTTGCAAAACACAGGTAGGTGTTGCAATAGAAGGGTCGGTAAGGGAAGACCACGGAAAACATAGTTTGCCCAAATTACTAAAGTTTTTAAGAAAGGCCAGATCAAGAGTACCCTTTACCGGTGGGCTTGCTGAGGAGAGTAATGAGTGTGGAGGAAGCAAGGGAAGTATGACGAGATCGTAGCAGATGGAGATCTGTGGTCTCTACCTACCCCTACGGGAGACAGGCGTGACGATATGTATGTATGTGTATGTATTCCTCAGGTTCTTAGCAGTGGATATGCAGTTATACGTGATATCCTGTCTTCTCACACTGGCGTTGGCCAGGTCACGTCTCCGCGCGCTGCATTACATCGGAGGGTTGTTCATGGCGTCTTGTCTCCTCAACGCCACCTTAGGCTACGTTTACGACTGGACGCCAATCCTGTATCATGTATCACCGGAGTAAGAATTAAAATCTATTAATATTATATAAAGCTGCATTACCACTCACTGACTGACTGACTGAAATGTTATTTAGAAAACTGTAAGAGATGGCGGGTAAGTTTTGTTCTGGGGAATTGTTCGGATAGAGCTTGAGGCAGAGGAATTATACATATCCAAACCTTGAAAATCTGAACCTGGTAAAAAGTTGCTCGATGATTCGCCCGAACCGTAATACCCACCGCGGTTGTCTTTGAACAAAAAATAGTGACAAGTCCAAATGGGAGAAAAATTCCAAAATGGCGGAAAACAAGATGGCCGCCATACAAAGCTAAAATCGTCGTTTTTGGACCAATTTCGCTGAAATATTGGCAGAAGCTCGAAACGCTCGCGTAATTGAGAAGGGCCGCTACACGCGAGCCCCGAAAAGCTTGTAAGCTTATATACGCTCCAATATATTAGATAGGTTTCCTAAAATAAGACTAACAATTGTAATAATATTATTCGAATTTTAGTTAACCATTACAACTAACTTTTCAAATATGGCAAAAATATACAAAAAAGAGGATACTTGCGGGGTTTCTTTGTTCTCCGTTGAGAGGAATCTCCTTGCGAAATGGTGGTAAAAGCTTGGACTGACATTTGACAACTGAAATGTAATTTTTAAGTATTTGAAATTGAATTTGAATACTTGTGCTACAATATGGTTTACATCAATAGTCCAATAGAGGATACGAACTCGCGACATCAGATCGCAAGTCGGATCGCTATTCATCCGAACACGTTCGTTCTTGTCACAGGAACTTGCGCACCACATTTGCTGGTGTGTCGTCCTTCACCAACTTCTACATCAGCCCGTGGGGAAGCCTCCCCGCGTGCCTGCTCGGCCTCTTCGCTGCACACCTTAAATTCTACGCCAAAGAACAAGGGTACAGCATCAGTAAATCTCAGGTAAAGATCATCCAATCTTACAATACTTACATTTATGTTACTTACTATATATATATATATATAGTAAGTAACTAAATATATATATATATATATATATATATATATATATATATATATATATATATATATATATATATGTATGTATATATATATATTCTTTAATAATAAAATTCTCCTGCGGTGTCGCGGTTGTCCATGGGCGGCGTTGATTGCTTTCCATCAGGCGACACGCTTGCTCGTTTGCCCTCCTATCCCATAAAAAAGAAATAATGTTATATATCGTCATCCTTCTTATCTGTTTGTCTAATGACAAAGACCTCTTCCAACATTTTCCATTCACTCCTATCCGTGGTTCTCCTAATCCACATTTTTCCTGCTATTATTATAGTATAAGAAACAAGCTTCTTGACAAAAAAATCCTCTAAGGTTTTCCACTTCTCTCCATCTTTTGCTAAGTTGATAATCGTCGTAAATCGTCTTCCCATCTATTGTTCTGCCTAAAAATTTGAACTTTTGTTCTGCCTAAGAAATATTACAGAATGAAAATGAAAAAATCCATCTCCTGGGTACCCAAGAGATGTATTTTTTAAACAACTTAAAGTTTTTTTAAACTCAAAACAGACATGCCCGTATTTCCATAGTAGTATTATAAATGCGAGTCCGTCTGTTATACTTTCAATGCTAAATCAATTTTGATGAAATTTGGCATATAGATAGTTAAAGATCCGAGATCAAACATGGGCTCTTTTTTATTCCAAACTAATATCTCTTACAGGACGCACGATAGTTTTCATGCAATTAACTGAATTCCATGCAGGCAAAGTCGCGGGTAAAAGGTAGTGGATCTATATACGCCAGTTAGCAAGTCAACAATGAAAATAAATACAACTTTTCAATTTTCTTTATTTTGAACAATTGCAACAATACAATCAGTCTTCACATTAATTATAAGTATTTTCATTATTACAAATTATATTCGAATAGAATAGAATAGAATGGAATAGAATGGAATAGAACGGAATAGAATGGAATAGAATGGAATAGAATGGAATAGAATGGAATAGAATGGAATAGAATGAATTAGAATGGAATAGAATGGAATAGAATGGAATAGAATGGAATAGAATGGAATAGAATGGAATAGAATGGAATAGAATGGAATAGAATGGAATAGAATGGAATAGAATGGAATAGAATGGAATAGAATGGAATAGATTGGAATAGAATGGGATAGAATGGAATAGAATGGAATAAAATAGATTTTATTCTATTCTAAATTATATTCAACATATTTTTGTTAGTTCGTATCTGACTTGATAATTTTAAATTTTTCGCGGTTTCGGAAAACGGGACTATTTTGTGTGCCACATTTTTGTTTGGGGACAACGGGACAGGTGGCCGAAAAAGGGGACAGCCCCGTACAAAACGAGACGTATGCTCACCTTAGACGTTGTATGTCATATTTATTAAATCTAAGACGTGTCCTCTGTAATACTTCTCTTAAGAACTGTTTGTGGATCTCCAGTGGTTAGTACAGCTGTACAATCTGACCATCCCCCTGGGCCTGGGGTGGATGTTCTCTGGCTACATCATGACGGGGCTGACTGCGCGGCGACTCTCCTCGGCGGTATACATTGGTATAGAGCGTCCAATCTTTGCCGCAATCTCCGCTCTGTACCTCTACGGAGCTGCTAACAACCTGGACAGTCAGTATTGCATTATCATGTGCCTCAACTTCTTGCTGAGTGGAGACTATTTTGTAATCCATGCTGCAGTATAGGCATTAAAAATGAATGAAGGTTTACTGTTGATATTATTATTATTGTTTTGTTTGTTTGTCATAATTTTAATGTCTGATAATTTATATATTGATATTTCTTCATACATATAGTAAAACTACCTTGTTAATCATTTAATTTTATTTTTATTTGCCTGTACTGTACTATGGTATTTGCCTGTACTGTACTATGGTATTTGCCTGTACTGTACTATGGTATTTACCTGTACTGTACTATGGTATTCGCCTGTACTGTACTATAGTATTTGCCTGTACTGTACTATAGTATTTGCCTGTACTGTACTATGGCATTTGCCTGTACTGTACTATAGTATTTGCCTGTACTGTACTATGGCATTTGCCTGTACTGTACTATAGTATTTGCCTGTACTGTACTATGGCATTTGCCTGTACTGTACTATAGTATTTGCCTGTACTGTACTATGGCATTTGCCTGTACTGTACTATAGTATTTGCCTGTACTGTACTATGGCATTTGCCTGTACTGTACTATAGTATTTGCCTGTACTATACTATGGTATTAGTTTGCTTGTACTGTACTATGGTAATTGAAATGAAAAATATATTGTTAGAGCCACGCTGCAGATGAATACTTTGTCAAGAATAGTATAATATTTGTCTGTAGCATGAATGGACCGGCTCGCCCGGGGAAGTACCACACTCCCGCAGAAAACCGGCGTTTGAGTGGTAGCTTAGGTACCCCGCTTCGCGCGGTGAACGGTTGAGTACCGGAGTAAGATCTAGAAGAAGAATTTACACCGTGGGTTCCCAAAGCGTGCGCAACTAAATGTAGTCTTTCACAGACTGGTTCCGCCGCATGATGTCCTGGCGCGGGTGGCACGTGCCTTCGCGCCTGTCCCTCGCCGTGCTGGTGCTGCACCGGGGCATCAACATGCAGCTGGTGGCGATGCGCCATGCACCCGTCCACGTGTCTCTCACCACCGTGGTATGTTGTCGTGACGTTACTACGGATATGGTTAATCTGCCAAGAAAGTTATTGTTATCCAAGAAAAGAGACACCTGTAGTGGTAGAGCCACGCTGCAGACGAATATTTTGTCAAGAATGGCGTATTATTTGTCTGTAGCATGAATGGGCCGGCTCGCCCGGGGAAGTATCACACTCCCGCAGAAAACCGACGTCTGAGTGGTGGCTTAACTACGCTTCGACCCGTGAGCGGTTGAGTTCCAATCCCTCCCCCTCTCATAATGACACTTTCTTTAAAGACCGACAACGCTTCTGCTTTGCCTATGGCACTGCAGATGTTCATGGGCGGCGTTGATTGCTATTCATCAGGTGATACGCCTGCTCGTTTGCCTTCCTATCCCGTAAAAACTTTGCGCGTTTACCCAGATTCTATTTATCCAGATTCTCTTTGTCGTATGTCCTCATTTTGAATATACTCCCCTTAATGCTACTTGTTTATCGTGATGAGTTTGAACAAGAAATGTTAGGTTAAATTCAAAGATATCCAGGATTATATCCTGCGTACTTCATGTTTCGGAAATACTTTGGGGAGGGATCGCCATAACCCAGTTAGGAAGGATAACACCATCATCATCAATTAGAACTTTTATTAAGCTATGATCCGTGACAAGGAAACAATAACATAAAATTAATAATATGTGTTTTCCTGCTGGATGAAGTGGATTTATTTGGAACTTAAACCAAAAACTTACCGAGAGTTGATGGCTGATTTTCGGTAAGATTTAAATCAAAAACAAGTTTCAAATAAATCCACTTCATCCAGCAGGAAAACACACATTAATTATTTTCTGTTATTGTTTTGCTTGTCGCGGATCTTAGCTAAATAAAACTTTTGATTGTCCACATTAAAACTACACTTTAAGATGAACAGACAGTAAAAATAACGCTTATAATAATAAGTTTTGACGTTTTTCAATCACCACAAAACTGACTACATCATTCGTTCCTTCGTTTTATCTTCACGTAACTAATATTTACTCAACAGGCAGTCGACATGCTAGTGACGATGTTGTGTTCATACACGGTGTCACTGCCCGCGACTTTGCTACTGGAGATCCCAGTGCGGCGAACCTTCGTAGCCTTCTTCTCCTGAACAAGGTGCTCCAAGATGCTCCAAGAATGTTATAGACAACTTAAACAGCCCGGGCGGACATCTACAGCCACAGAATACCGACGAGAACAATTTTAACTTATACAATAATGCCACCTATCGGATGTAGAAATATATTTCAAGCTGAAACCAAACATAATAAACTAAAAAATGAGAAAACGCAGCAAAACCGCGTATGAAAACTTACCGCCAGAGCTAAACAAAAAAAAACGATTATGTGATTTCCGGAAAAAATTGTATCTGCTCACTCAAAAACTCGGTCAGTTTCAACGCTGAACAAAATTGTCTATGAGTGGTAGCTTATTCCATGGAGTCAGGCGTTACTTTGCGGAAATCCATCACTATATGGACAGTCAAAAGTTTTACTTAGCTAAGATCAGCGACGAGCAAAACAATAACAGAAAATTAATAATGTGTGTTACTTTTCGGTTGTCTTCCGTAGAGTCTACTATACCTGAAGATGCCTCGTGTTGGGGCGAAACACGTGTCGTTTACAAGGCGGAAAAGTGGTAATGTGTGTTTGGTGTTGTGTATAGTGGTTGGTGGGTGGAGAATTGATGGCCGATTTTCGGTAAGTTTTTGGTTTAAGTTCCAAATAAATCCACTAAACCCAACGGAACAACACACATTGTTAATTTTCTGTTATTGTTTTGTTTGTCGCGGATCTTAGCTAAGTGAAACTTTTGACTGTCCATGTATGAGTGGTAGGGCTGCGAGACTCAGGCCATTAGATGCGGTATTCGCTTTGATCCGAGTATGCAAGAATAATTTTTGACGTCTGCGTCATTTACAGCGTTTGCGCTTTTTCACGTCGGTTGTGTGCACAACTTTTACTGAAGTCGGCCTGCATCGAACATTATCCTGTACGAACACATGTGATTTTTATATAATAAAGAACTAAGAGATATTTTCTACATTTCATAATAGGTTTAAACAAGTACCGCCAGTCAATCACCACCATCAATCAATCACCATTTGTTTTGTAATATGTTTGTCATCGTACGTTGCGGATGCGGATAGAAGGGTCGGAAGGGGAAGACCAAGAAGAACATGCCTTGATCCGATTGCTGAAGTTCTCAAGAACAGTCAGGTCAAAAATACTCATCCCATCCAGTATATATATATATATATATATATATATATATATATATATATATATATATACATATGTATATGTATAAATGAATACTATATAGATTAACGCCGTCAACAACGAATATGTATATATTTTTAGTATAAGACAATAAAACATGACTCCGTTATTTTATAGTTAGTTTATCAGTTAGATGTGCTGTGAATTTTCTTTGAAATAAATAAATAATTATGTTTGAAATTAAAACAATACAAAAAAATAGATACATTCACAGGTTAGAATGGCCCAAACGGCTAGTTTCACCTGGTCGTGTTATTAAAGTATAAATTAGCCAATTAAGTCCGTATTAACATATAAATATAATCATAATGAGGTAGGAGTGCAGAGATCACGCGTAATGCGATAGAATTCGAATAGATAAGATCTTTGATGTCTGAACACCCATTGTTTATCTCGTGACAGTGGTGGGCAGGGTCGCGCTTGGATCAAGATCGCCACCAGAGGTCGCGGAGTGCCGGCTTACATGCAATATATATTCTTCATAGTAGATCAGGCAAACGTGCATTCGGATCACCTGATACCCATAGACATCCGCGATGCCAGTGGCATCATTAACACGTTACCGACCTTCGTTTTCATCGAGTCGGCAGGCATCAGACGCTACCAGCCCAGAACTTGGCTACTAACACCGTATCATCTATTGCCATCATAAGGTCACCTGAGCACGAACACAAGAAGACAGAAGGTGACAGGGCACGAAAATCAGGATTTCAAGTCTGCCATAGTCTGTGTGCCTTACCAACAGTCGCATAAGGTGTTTGTGATTGAAAAACCCCACTTTGCCATGTCATCCATCCATGCCAGTCTCTAGTGGTCTGTCTGGGTGCGCAGGCAATTGAGGGATTTCCAAACTGGCCACGAGTAGCTTCCGTTTGCCGGAGCCTCTGAAGCACTAATATAACCCGAAGGTGGTGGGTTCCTCTCAACCAATAAATAAAAGGAACCCAGCGATACATCCGATTTTCTTTTGTTTGCCCCCATGACGTATCGTTTAGGCACACCACATGGTAGATCATTCCAAAGTTCCAACATTTTTCTTGTCAACAATCCGACAGCTATTAAAATTTAGGCTTCAGGAAAATGTCCAAATGGAATGGCGATCCAGTACTGTGTGTTTTTTCACAAAACTTGATTCCACGCACCACCACTCTACGAAACCAGATACGATTTGGAACCATCAAGAAATAACCCTACACAAATCTCCAAGGTGTTGCAAATATTTTTTTTTATGGGATAGGAAGACAAACGAGCAGATGTGTCACCTGATGGAACAGCAATCACCGCCACCCATAGACTCCCGCAACACCATAGGCAGTGCGAAGCGTTACCGACCTTTAAGGAAAGTGTCATTATGGCAGTGGGAATGGGAGGGGGAGGGGTAGAAGGAGGGGGGAGGATGTTAGGTCTCCAGAACTCGGCCGCTCACCGTACGAAGCGCAGTAGCTAAGCTACCACTCAGACGCCGGTTTTCTGCAGGAGTGTGGTACTTCCCCGTGCGAGCAGGCCCATTCATGCTACAGACAAATATTATGCCATCCTTGACAAAGTATTCGTCTGCAGCGAGGCTCTACCGCTATTAAATCTACGGGTGTTCTTGATTGCGTTTGCCTCTCTTTTCCATAAACAAACTCGTTACCTACAATTACATAAGATAAAAGAAGATAATTGTGCTGTGATAGACAAGGTGTCGTTGAGGTGCGCGGCGGACTTTTTATTAACAATGTATGCGATACTTCAGAGTAGATAATTTTGTTCGTTCCATTCATTAAATGTTATTTATAATTTTCTAGTGAAGTCCGGACGATGTTGAGACCTTACCTTTAACAAACTCAAACGTTTTAATTAAAAAAATCACTGGTTCATATCCGGCTCGAAGGACCAAAAAGTAATGTGAGAGTAATGTCAGATGTGAGGCGATGCGAGGCGATTAATATGTCAACTAGCCACCTAACCTAACTTACCTTTTCAACACTAATTTAGTCTAGGCATTATGATGTAGATTTCGATGATTGCAATAGGTTCCAGCGACACGAACCATACGATATAGGTACTTTTATATACGCAGGGGTTGGTAGAGACCATAGAACTCCATCCGCTACGATCCCGGCACACCCTCCCCGCCTCCTCCACACTCATCCATCCTTTCATCCATTCTTCCTCTCACATTCATCGCAGCGAAACGGCTCTCCATTAGTCGTTTCTTACTCTCGTAGGAATCAGGACGTGACGGGTGGCGAACCACGTCGCCGTCATTTTTTAAAAAATTAGGTATATTAAAATTCGTCTTAGTGAATTCCACGAGCCGCAAGGGAGGATGGAGGTCAGGGAGGGAGGATGGATGGGAGGAGGAGTCCCGCACGCTGAGGTAAGGCACCATAGTACCCGGAGGAGCCCGATCCCGGGACGGTCGGTACGCTTGCGACTTAGCTCACCCTTAGCAACGCATCCATTGGCACGGCAGACCGTGGATTGGCGAAATGGAAGGGGAAGGATAGAGAAGAAAGGAAAGGGCAGGAAAGGAAATGTGGATTGGGGGAACTGGTAACCACCAGACTCGGAATAAATATTTATAAATCCATTTAATATTTATGCAGATGCGGAGATCGAACCTGCGACCATTGACTCCGTGGGCGGAGGGCCCCGCCACTGAGCCAATCGGTGTAGGTACTTTATATGCATAAAAATTTCTCATGCAAATCAGAAATGCAAATTATCAAAATTATTAACTGGTTTGAGATTAAATTTATGATAATGTTGATTTTGTATTTAAATACGTAAATTTAATACGTAAATTTAAGGAACGCAAAAAAATATAATTCTTTGCGTCATTTTTTCTCTCTTTGTGCGTCACTTTGTTTCCAAATCCGTGATAGTTCATTATTATAGTTTTTAATATTAACCTAAACAAAATTTTTTATACATGTACCCACTCGACATTAGAAAAATTTAAAGACTTTTATTATCTGTCTCTATTTTTATAGGTTATCCGGTAACAGAATTGGGTTATTTTTTTAACAGCCCATATATGTCCCACTGCTGAGCACGGGCCTCTCTATTTCTGGAGTAACGGACGTTAAATCCACCACGCTTGTCCAGTATGGATTAGCGGGGTTACCAGACTCGGAATTAATATTAGTAATCCATACATATATTTATTTCGATATAGGGATCGAACCCGCGACCATTGACTGGGCGGACGGCCTCGCCACTGAGCCAATTGGTCGTCTTAGGTTATCGGGCGAATAATCATTAAACGTATTTTTATGGGTTAGGAAGGCAAACGAGCAGGCGTGTCACCCGCCTCACACTGCTAGAGAAACCATGGAGATTCTTCGTATTTTTTTTTCTAACAAAGTAATATGCTTTTTTGGCTATATCCCCTCGCCACCCAAGTCGCCAGATCTCACCCGCGCGGACTTTTTCTGTGGGAGTATCTCAAAAGTTAAGTCGATGAAACAAACACGAAGATCATCTCAGCACTAAACGAAATATCGTCCGCGAGGTTAATGACATCCCAACGTCACTACTACAGCTAGTGACACAGTATACTGTGGCTAGAGTTGAAGTAAGGTCAACATTTAGACGAAGTAATTAAAAAAAAATTAAACCCTAAAAAAATTTATTTATATCCTGTGTGGTTATTATTATTTATGTTTGATAATTTTTAATGTGGCAGACCAAATTCTACGCGAGAGAAGCCGCGGGCAAAGGCTGACACAACCTAGGTTTTGTCAAATAAAACCAGGGTGTTATCGTTATTAAGAAATGTTTATTACAAAAAATAAAAAAAAGGAATCAAGTAGACGAGCCACAAATTTGTAGGTCGTGGGTAAACGGCCGATCTGATTTTGCCACGTAAGCGGACTAACACTCCCCTGAGCTAGCTTGCGCTCAAAGAAGAAAACCGCAGGTAGAACCCTGCCGTTACATTTGCACCGCAGGTAACATACTGGCGGTGGGCAGATGACACCCTGGATCGCAGGTGACACCCTCCGTTACATTGCGCACCGCAGTAGAATCAACACCGCAGGTGAAATCAACACCGCAGGTGGAATCAACCCCGCAAGTAAAAGCTGGCAGGTAGAACCCTGGAAGTGATAGATACCGATCGATTACGACTTGGCCTATCAACTTCCATTCTGGTTAACCAGCGACAACTCGTGGAAAACGTTATGTCGAGATTGTCGTGGTGTATAAAAACCAGAACGGAATTACAAAATAAAAATTTAAATACACATGTGGTATTCAAAACTTACCCTAAAACGGGGTTTGATTCCTGCACTTGTTTTCAAAATAAATACTGAGCGAGGGCGCTCTTAAGAGACGTGACGGTTCCCGTTGATATTTCCATAACGGACGAACCCTCACTGAGGTGGTGTCGATCCTCGGCACCCGTCAGTAACTTCCATAAAAAAACCCGAGCGGTACATGAATAAGGCCGAAATAGCACGAAGGCGCGAGCGCCGCACCTACACCTACTTGAGTTTACAAATTCCATCAATCTGTCACCGCGTTGCTTTGAACACTTAACGTATGACAAGCAAAAAATGTTCGATGGCAGATCGTGTTTATGTTATAATAATTCATTAATTCTTATATTAGAATAAGTATGTTAATAATTTGAATAAGGATTAGTGTACTAATAATAATTATTTTAACTTATACTTAAACTTACTATTGTAAAATTACATAATTAAAAACATGTAATCTTCCGTTACAAGGCTAGTATAACCTAAATAAAACATCGATGTATAGAAGCAATTATGGTTGCATTCAAAAAAGATTTATTTTCGAAAGCATACAGTTCTACTTCAATAGGCAAACCATACCGTGTGTTAGTAACGTCATCTATCGCTAATGCTGAGACTCACCATGCTGAGATATATGCGTGGTGGTGGAAAATTTTCGTGGACTTACTTAGCAGATGCAAATAAATAAAAGAAAAATACGATTTTATACCCAGTTTAGTCAGTCTTTGAATTAAAAAACAATTATATTTTAATGTTCGTGAAGAAAATCCTTGGATTTAATTACACATCTACGTGGAATAGATATCTATCTGTATACTATATATTATATTTTATGTTTACGACACAAATATATTTATTAATGAGTGGAATAACAGCTTATACAAAAAAAATATTTTTATAAATTATAGATTACAGCATGACTTCTCTAGATCCGGGTTTGTGATGTGGTGTACATTTTTATGAAAATCATTTCCGTTTAATTTATTCATCTATATATATATATATATATATATATATATATAGTATCACTATATATACTCATATATATATATATATATATATATGATATATATATATATTTATGATCACTATATATATATATATATATATATATATATATATATATATATATCTAACTAAAATAAAATAGATACAGCTAAAATAAAAAATATTTTCTCCTTTTACTTCCAATTACTTTCAATAGATGGCGTTCGTGACGGCTTTATCGTCTAACGGACGTGTTGTTATACAGAACTGTCGTTTCTTTTGTGCTATTTTGAAAAGTATTGTATACCTAAGTACTGTAGTGTTACATTGATAAATGTATCACTAATCTAATAAAACTTTTTATTTGAATATAGCAGGTCGGGGCAAAAGTATTTTCGTATTTTGAATGTGTTATTAGTAATCAAACCTCTTTGGCTGTACTGAATGTAACTGGCTGGTTTTAATACCATTACATGTGACATTCTGAAGATGCAATAAATAAAAAAAAACTAGTTCCCGCCATTTTTCAATTGTTTTCCAAGCAAGCAAAATGAACGTATGTGACGAAGAAATTCGGTACATTTTAAAGTTTTATTACAAAAAAGGTAAAAATGCGACGAACGCCGCGAATAAAATTTGTGCGGTTTACGGACCTAATGCGGTATCAATAAGAATACAAAATGTGGTTAAGGCGTTTCAAGTCTGGAAATTGTAGTGTGAAAGATGAGGTTCGCTCTGGACGCCCTGTCACAGATGAAATCAGTACCATCTTTGAAAAAGTGGAGCAAACTATCGATTCTGACCTCTACTGTCAGCAACTGATGAGGTTAAAAAAAGCTATTGAGAAAAACCGGCCGGAGCTGGTGAATAGGAAGGGCGTGGTGTTCCACGCAGCAAAAATTGAAAGAGCGTGGCTGGGATGTGTTGATGCATCCTCAGTATAGCCCTGACCTTGCTCCATCAGATTTCCACCTGTTTCGGTCATTGCAGAACTCTTTAGGAAGCATAAAGCTAACCTCAAAAGAACACTGTGAACACTACCTGTCAGATTTTTTTAATCAAAAATCTCAAAATTTCTACAGGAATCAGCTATGGATCATGGCACTACCCACAAGATGGCAACAAGTCATCGATCAAAACGGCACATACATATTATAAATAAATAAAAAATTATACCTAAAAAAAATATTTTCCTTTGTATGAACAATACGAAAATACTTTTGCCCCGACCTAATATTAAAACATTTTATATTATATTACATCTTTTTAAAATTCGTAATTATAAAATTTAAAATAAAAAACAAATAAATTGTTTTATAAAAACAAAAAGATTAGTTCGACTGACGTCTTTCGAATAAATATGTCACCTTTCCGGCATAAGAAATTGAGATATAAAATATAAATTGATAAAGTGTGAATAAAGTATGAATAAGATATAAATGTATAGTGAATAGAATGATAAATAAATTTGACTTGGAAGAATTTCATTTTTATCGAAGATAAGACTCCCTAAAGATCCCGTGTGTAGTACGCCGTAAGGAGTAGCGCAGGCACGCTACAGTACTAACATACCAAGAGAAGATAAATACAGAACATAAATTGTAGGTGAAACAAATTTCACCGGGCCATCTAGTTTCATATAAAATCGAAGAGTTTCACAGTTTGCTGGATTCTTTAAGCACTGCGGAGGGATATGTCATTTTTCAACTCATTACCATGGGGAGTGCTCTGAGAAATTGTTTGGAATATATCAGACCGTCGCATTCCTTCATCGCAAAACTCGTCACAAAGAAAATAAATACCCTCACCGTCTGGATGAGTGGCGATCCAGTACGGTATTCCCGAAACTCCATTCCACGTGCCAGCACTCGGTGGAACCTCCTCCTAAACATATCTTGGTGTCATGGTGTCATGCATGTCTATAGGCGGCGTTGATTGCTTTGCGACACGGGACATCAAACGACAAGCTTGCTCGTTTGCCTTCCTAATTCATAAAAAAAGCTTTGTGGGTAATGTAGGCCAGTTCAAATAGGACGCACTGAAAAGAAAAGTCATTTTAGTTTAATCAAACAGTTTATTGTTAGTTTCAACCATGTTGTACTAACTAAGAAACGTACATATTTATCCGCGACGTGGTCCTGATTTTTACGAGGGCGAGAAGCGATTAACGGAGAGCCGCTTCGTTACGATGAATGTGAGAGGAAGGATGGATGAAAAGATGGATGAGTATGGAGGAAGCAAGTAAGGTGTGCCGGGATCGTAGCGGGTGGAGATAGGCATGACGATATATATGTATGGATGTATATTTATCCATCAAAAGCAGACAACACATAAATGACGCTTCCAGCGATGTGGATGTCTCTAGACGCCGGTGATCTCGTACCAACAGGTCACCCGCATACTCGTTTGTCTGTTCTACTAAAAATTTGGCTAAATTCTGCTAAGGTTTGGGCACATAGAGAGGATGGATGAAAGACGACTGGCAAAAGAAATTTACGTTGCGAATGTGGATGGAAGGGTCAGTAGGAAATTGCTGAAATTCTCAAGAAAGGCCAGGTCAAAAGTACCCATAATCGAGGAGCTTACGTGAAGAGATTGATGAGTATGGATGAAGCAAAGAATGTGCTCTTGGATCGTAGCAGATGGAGGTCTGTGGTGTCTGCCTTACACAAACATGACTGTATGGCTCGAATTATTAATTATTAATGGAGTCAGACGTTACTTTGCGAAAATCCATCACTATGTGGACAGTCAAAAGTTCTACTTAGCTAAGATCCGCGACAAGCAAAACAATAACAGAAAATTAATAATGTGTGTTTTCCTGCTGGATGAATTGGATTTATTTGGAACTTAAACCAAAAACTTACCGAACTTACCACTTTTCGTTGTCTTCCGTAGAGTCTACTATACCTGAAGATGCCTCGTGTTGAGGCGAAACACGTGTCGTTTACAAGATGGAAAAGTAGTAGTTGTGTTTGGTGTTGTGTATAGTTGTCGGTGGGTGGAGAGTTGACGTCCGTTTTTCGGTAAGATTTAGTTAAAGTTCCAGGTAAATCCACTTCATCCAGCAGGAAAACACACATTATTAATTTTCTATTATTGTTTTGCTTGTCGCGGATCTTAGCTAAGTAGAACTTTTGACTGTCCACATCGAGTTATTGAGTTATATCAAGTTAGTTTAGATACCTACTGCTTTATGGTTACAGAAACGACAATATTGTAGTTCCTTGTAGAACTTGTTCACTTCGATCTTATCAGTTCAACACAGATGTGAATCATTATACGTGATAAACTAGGTGATAAATTATAAAATTCTGGTACAAGTGTATATGGCGGAATCGTAAAGTATATCATTAAGATCTTAAAAAATAAGCCTACACATTTTTGAAGTCGACTGACGACTAACTAGCTCAGTGGCGGGGCCACGAGGTCAATGGTCGCGGTTTCGATCCATTCGTCGAAATAAATATACATACGTATGTATATTTTTTTATGGGATAGGAGGACAAACGAGCAAGCGTGCCACCTGATGGAAAGCAATCAACGCCACCCATAGACAACCACGACACCTCAGAAGTCACGGAAGCATTGCCGGCCTTTTAGATATGTGTGGGCTTGTTTTTTGAAGGTGCCAATGTCGTATCGGTTACCAGAGTGGTGGTGCGCGGAAAGAAGTTTCAAGAGAAGCGCACCGTAGTAGATGTGTATACGTAGATATTTATTTTGAGTCTGGTAACATTGGACAAGCGTGGTGGGTTAACATCCGTTCCTTCGGTATGTGCCCAGCAGTAGGAGACATATATGGACTATGAAAAAAAATTCTTTATGCACAGCAATGCTTCTGCGTTGCCTATGGTGCTGTGGATGTCTATGGGCGGCGTTGATTGCTTTCCATCAGGTGAAAAGCATGCTCGTATGCCTTCCTATCCCATAAAAAAATCTAATAATTTTTATTGTATAGTTTTCTGACTTTAACTGTCGCAGTAATGTGGCATATTCGAATAGCATTGCTATGACCTTATTACGCAGTAGATCAGGGATAGCTAAACTTTTTATAAGCATCTAGCCCTGTATAATTTTTTGAAAACCCCATCGATCTTCTCAAAAAAGTAATTTTCATTTAATTAAAATAAAACTTTTTTTAGGTCCTATGTTCGTACATTTATTTTTATTTTAAACATTTATTAAAGTAATTTTACAAAGAAAAGTATTTTTTTGAAGGATTATGAAAACTTGAAATTGAAATACCTTAATATTTATTAAATAATAAGTAAAGTATCAACAGATTGATTGCTTCTTAATAAATGAGATAAGTGTGTCTAATGTTTCTTGTTTCACGTATTTTGAAGGTTTCAAATAAGAACTTTTGGTAATTAATAAAGGGTCGATTTTTAGACTTCGTCGACCCCCAAAATCAGTTTTCGTTTATTTACCCACGCGAATCCGATATCGACCACTTTTGACAGACCTGTTGTGGATGATGGAAAATTCCCCAAACGAGAAATATAAAATAATGAATGGAGTACATGTGAACATTTATAGCCTTAAACGGACCTTAGATAAGAAGCAAGGCGTCGCCTTCATTCGATCCGATTCATTTGTTGGCATTTGGAGTTATCGTGCATAATGAACTTTGCATATTCCACTTTTGCCATCCATTATCCGCTGTCGGAGGTCGTTTAGTTACCGTCCTAGGGTAGCAGTTATCTCGATTTTAATTATTTTATTAACAAAATCCCCGGCACCCAAATACTATACAAATTTGTTTAGGATTCGTTAGTAAAAAGGAAATGTACCCAATACATAGATATTGATAGAATAAGAAGATCTTAATATAATAGTAAGTAAATCTATATAATATATGACAACCGATTGGCTCAGTGGCGGGGCCTTCCGCCCGCGGAGCCAATGGTCACGGGTTCGATCCCCGCATCGGAATAAATATTTAGGATTTATAAATATTTGTGTTAACAGTGACAACAAATATTTCTGTGCAAACGTTGAGGGTAAAAGCTCTAGGGGTAGAGGGGTGGGTAGATGATATGGTCCGACCGACTATCCAAAAAGGTACCTAATCGGAACACATCCATAAAAAATCCATATGGAGGACATGTTTATAGATGTGTTCCGATTGGGTACCGATCACAGCAAATATTATAGAAGGTCCTAACGAACCGCTGGGTGAAGTCTGGTCATCGCGATCCTCAGTCATGAAGGATCGACCAGTGATTGCGTTTATGAAAAAATATTTCTTTTATGTGAATCGAATGTTTTAACTATCATACGGAATTATCTCTGTGCGAAACCGGCTCACACTTGACCGACACATATTCGGGTGTCTAGCATTGATAAACGATGCTTTGGCATTGTCCTGACCTCGGACTAGTGGATTTACATAGTTCGCAATAAACTGAATTCGATAACAACCTGATGTGACTCACGGAACATAAAATATTGAAATCACATCCGTAACCGTGGTTAAATAACATATGTAGATCGGAACAATAATAAATGCATTTTAGAGGAAAAACCAACCTCTTCCGCTTGAATCGGCGTCGAAACAAGATTTTATTATCAATACACAGAGATATTTCATTTCTATGTCTATATTTTATTATCAATATACAGAGATATTTCATTTCTATGTCTATATTTTATTATCAATACACAGAGATATTTCATTTCTATGTCTATATTTTATTATCAATACACAGAGATATTTCATTTCTATGTCTATATTTTATTATCAATATACAGAGATATTTCATTTCTATGTCTATATTTTATTATCAATACACAGAGATATTTCATTTCTATGTCTATATTTTATTATCAATACACAGAGATATTTCATTTCTATGTCTATATTTTATTATCAATACACAGAGATATTTCATTTCTATGTCTATATTTTATTATCAATACACAGAGATATTTCATTTCTATGTCTATATTTTATTATCAATACACAGAGATATTTCATTTCTATGTCTATATTTTATTATCAATACACAGAGATATTTCATTTCTATGTCTATATTTTATTATCAATACACAGAGATATTTCATTTCTATGTCTATATTTTATTATCAATACACAGAGATATTTCATTTCTATGTCTATATTTCTCTGTCCGGTACCAGATTTATTTCAGTAATTATTTTTACTTACTAATTATTTTCTGCTAATATTGAGAGAACATCCCGCCTTCACGCACTATCCGCAACAGATTAACAAGCCATTTTGGTGATATCCCCTGGCCGCCCAGGTTACCGGATCTGACCTTTCTGTGGGCTACAAAAATATACATACATACATACATACATATCGTCACGTCAGTCTCCCGTAGGGGTAGGCAGAGACCACAGATATCCGTCCGCTACGATCTCGGCATACTTCCTTTGCTTCTTCCACACTCATTATTCTCCCCACACAAGCCCGACGGTTAAGGGTACACTTGACCTGGCCTTTCTTAAAAACATTTCAGCAATTTGGTCAAGGTATGTTTTCCGTGGTCTTCCCCTACCAACCCTTCCATCCACATTCGCAACGTAAATTTCTTTTAGCAGTCGTCTTTCATCCATCCTCTCTCTGTGCCCAAACGATCTAAGCATTCCTTTCTCAACTTTTGTCACGACACCTTCCTTTACTCCACACAAAAACTATAATACATTTAAACTAGTGGTAGAGCCACGCTGCAGACGAATACTTTGTCAAGAATGGCATATTATTTGTCTGTAGCGTGAATGGTCCGGCTCGCCCGGCGAAGTACCACACTCCCGCGGAAAACCAGCGTCTGAGTGGTAGCTTAGCTACCGCGCTTCGTACGGTGAGCGGTCTGAGTTCCGGAGGTCCAACACCCTCCTCTTCCCACTCCCACTCCCATAATTTCAGTTTCCTTTAAGGTCGGCAACGCTTCCGCATTGCCCATGGCGTTGCGGATGTCTATGGGCGGCGTTAGTTGCTTTCCATCAGGTGACACGCTCGTTTGCCTTCCTATGCCATAAAAAAAACACAGTAGTACAGCTACGTGACAATATTTTGTATTTATTTTTTTATGTTTTGCAGACAAGAGAGTATGTGTACATAATATATCAATGAATAAACGAGTATAAAATGAAAAATATTGAAAGAAATTAATAAATTATGCATGCGCGTGTATCACAGGTAATTTGCGGTTAACTGTCGCTAAATATACGTTTTATTTACAAAATGGCTGGAATTACGACAATGTCTCTCGCGTTATGGTCACCTGTGTGCAAGTCCATGGTAACTTGAGGTCAGTACCACACAGGGTTACCAACCATGCTGTTAAAAACAGTATTACTATAATAATATGCAAGAAATACACCACCAAAACTATTATAATGCACAGCAATTTTAATACAATAGCTTTGAATACTGACATCGACATCTTCGCAGAATCACTAATTCAATTTAAGAAAAATGTTAACAGAGCAGAGAGAGCAAGAAAAATGTTGATAAACATTTAAATTTTATGAATATTTGATTTTTGTTTTATATTTTAATACTTGATATACTGTCTGATTACAATGTCTTTGCTAAAATGTTGTGCAAATCTTTATGTGCATAAAACTTTAATTATAAGGAACCTTTTGTGTGTATATAAATAAATAAAAACATTTTAAAAATGACAAATGGACTTTTCCCGCCTTCTTATATCAGTGACATACCTAGTGTTGTTATTTCATTTTTATAATCTTATATTAGCATCATTATTATTTAATTGTGGTGGCGTATTAGACAATATAGGTCGATTAAGGCCTATACGTGAAGTCGTATATAGAAGGTTTTGGTAGAATAGCCACCATTGTATCAAGACGTAGCGTGACAAGATGACTAGTACATTTCGAGATACTTGACATTATTGTATTTTACTTGACACTGGCATAATAGTTGTAACTAATTGCCATCAAAGAAAAGAAGCAAATGACAACATTTTATTATTTTGTGTATTATTATATATTATGTTTATTATTGCTCCAAAAATGTGTTTTTAAAACTTTTAAAAATAAACTATTGTTGAATTTTCTAAAATAAATATTATTTTTCTTTTCGCCTTTGTTCCATTAATTAATATTTTAATTCTCAAATATACTTTATTTATCGTACAAAAAGTTGGCAACCCTAAGTAGCACACGAGGGGCGACTGAGTGGATCGTCGCTTACTGCGCGTCAGTTAGTATTATTAACTCTTCGTGTTGTTTACTTCCTATGGTTGCAAGACGCGACCTTGAAATATCAGCCAATCTCGATGTATAAACCAAAATAGTATTTTTTTAAAGTTTTGATTGAGTTAATTGTAATTACTATAAAGTTATAGAAATGACAAGATTTCTTTTATTGTATAGGAAGCCAAACGATTTTTAAAGTGGTAGTGCCACGCTGCAAACGAATACTTTGTCAAGAATGGAATATTATTTGTCTGTAGCATGAATGGCCCGGCTCGCCTGGAGAAGTACCACACTCCCGCAGAAAACCGCCGTCTGAGTGGTAGCTTAGCTACCGCGCTTTGCAAGGTCAGCGGCCTGAATTCAGGACGCACAACATCTTCCCCTCCCCTCCCCCCTTCCCCACTCCCTCCCCATCCCCTTTCTTCGCATTTTCACGTCACGTCTAAGTGGCCCTGTATAGAGTCGAGTGAAGGGGAGCGTAGCCTGAATTGAGTCGACGTCTCCGTCTACGATTTCACACCTATACCCCGAGATGAGATATTTACATTAGAAAATAAAATGAGATCCGGTGACCTGGTTTTTTATGGGATTGGAAGGAAATCGAGCAGGCGTATCACTTGATGGAAAGCAATCAGCGCCGCCTGTAGACATCCGCAGCGTCATCGGCGGGGCGGAAGTGTTGCCGATCTTTAAGGAAAGTCATTATGGGAGTGGGAGGGGAGTGTGAGGGGGAGGGGAGGGGGAGAGTGTTGGGCCTCCGCAACTCAGCCGCTCACCGTACGAAGCGCGGTAGCTAATCTACCACACAGATGCCGGTTTTCTGCAAGAGTGTGGTAGTTCCCCATTCATGCTCGCATTGCCGAAACGGAATTTGCTAGGGAAGAAATCACGAAGAAGCTCCAAGATGACTCTAGCAATATGAGGCGTGGCGCCATCTTGTTGAAACCATGTACTTCTTCTTGACGTTATTGATGTACGCTATCTTGTTGAAAACGTGCCCGCAATCATTGTCTCCGATCATTCACTCTGTATCTTTGTCACTAAACTAATTATATCATCGAATGAAGATAAACATTGTTGCTAATACCAATTTGATCATCAACATTTTTGAGCCTGAATCGAGACGACGTTTCTGTGCACGATTTCTCTCCCATACGCCGCGATAAAATGTTTCGCTTCAAAGGTTAAATATTTTATCTTCGCACATAATTTTTTTAGTCATAACCGGCGACGAAGCGGTTCGTGGAAACTTCCAGGGTCTGAGTGTAAACAAATAACTCTACATCACGGATCGACAGTGGCTCCTTGTGAACGGAAATTTTAATAACAACTATTGGCAGAAAAAACTTATTTGTCAGAAATAACTTTTATTTCAGGGTTCCGTGTTGAAGATTCACAAAATATACATCGTTATCGATGTGTGGCGCATTATTTGGGTTCTTCGATTGCAACCTATGTCCATCCACTAGAACTGTATCCTTTTTTTATGGGATAGGAAGGCAAACGAGCAGGCGTGTCGCTTGATGGAAAGCAATCAACGCCGCCCATAGCGCCAAGTGCGGAAAATTGCCGTCCTTTAAGGAAGGAGGAACTTCTTCCGGTAGAGAACACACATTATTATTTTTCTGTTTTTGTTTGCTTGTCGCGGATGTTGGCTAAATAAAGGTTCTGACTGTCCACACCTCGCTATTGCACCATTTAAGATATCAAATTTTACATTTTAAATTTTGTAAATATTTTATTTATTTTAGTTTAGGCAAGTCATGAATGCAATCCACTTACCCTATTTTGTCACCCTGAGGACAAAAATAAAATTTGGACGCAGTCGATTGCTTTTAATAATTACATTAGTTTACTTATTAATAAGAATATTCCCCGCTTGATCCCCGCGTCGGAATAAATATATGAATGACCTACACATATTTATTCCGAGTCTGGTAATCCCGTCAATCCGCATTGGACAAGCGTGGTGGGATAACGACCGTTCCTCCAGAAATGGCAAGGCCCGTGTACAACAGTTGGAAATTCTGAGCTGTGAAAAAGAAAAAACACATCACAGAACTAAAAATAAAATTATAATTGTCGAATATATAGCGAGAACCCATTATCATATAATATATATATATATATATATATATATATATATATATATATATATATATATATATATATATATATATATATATATTCACGCCTATCCCCCACAGGGGTTGGCAGAGACCACAGAACTCCATCCGCTGCCATTCATCGCAGCGAAACGGCTCGTCACTGGTCGCTTTTCGCCCTCGTGAGAATCAGGACGTGACGGGTGGCGAACCACGTCGCCGTCATTTTCGACAAATTAGGTATATTAAATTCGTCTTTAGTGAATCCCACGAGCCGCAAGGGAGGATGGAGGTCAGCCCCAGCAGAGCCTGCATGCTGAGGTAAGGCACCATAGTCCCTGGGGGAGCCCGACCCCGGGACGATCGGCACGCTTACGACTAGGCTCGCCCCTAGCCACGCGTCCATTGGCACGACTGTGGATTGGCGGAGAGGCAGGGAAAGGATAGAGAAGAAAGGAAAGGACAGGAAAGGAAATGGGGATTGGGGGGGTTACCAGACTCGGAATAAACATTTAAAAATCCATATAAATATTTATTCCGATGCGGGAATCGAACCCGCGACCATTGACTCCATGGGCGGAGGGCCGCGTCACTGAGCCAATCGGTTGTCATCATATAATATTCTATTAATTATCTAAAATAAATTCATTAGTATCCATTCGCGAGCATCTGGGAATTAAGCTGTCTGAAATAATAATATTATATTATAACACTGCTATTAAACAAGTAATATATACAAACATTTTAAATCAGTTACCACTTTTTTCCAGCGATCTACAAGCTTCACCACTGTCGGTATTTGTAGCTAAATTTATATCCTGATAAATATCTTATATAAAAAAAGTTCTCCCATGTAAAACTAAAATTAATTAATTAAATTTAATTAGTTACTTCATACTTGTAAAACCTATTATATAATATTAACATCGTGTCATTCACTACAAGTTTAAAAAAATATATTTGAGCTTGAGTGGATGAATACAAAGTATTTTATTAACGATCGAAAAAAAGCCACATCGAAGAATGCTTTGCTGCATACATATATACATAGATACATACATACATACATTAATACATACATACATATCATCAAGCCTGTTTCCCGTAGGGATAGGCAGAGATACAGACCTCCATCCGCTACGATCCCGGCACACCTTACTTGCTTCCTCCACACTCATCTATCTCTAACGAACTCTATAACGAAACGGCTCTCCGTTAGTCGCTTCTCGCCCTCGTGGGAATCAGGACGTGACGGGTGGCGAACTACGTCACCGTCATTTTTTAACAAATTAGGTATATTAAAACTCGTCATAGTGAATCTTACGAACTGCAAGGGAGGATGGAGCCCGATCCTGGGACGGTTGGCATGCTTGCGACTAAGCTCGCCCCTAATCCCGCATCCATTGGCACGGCAGATCGTGGATTGGCAAAGATACTCCCTGGCTTACGCATTTCTGTAGGCTGGTATTCAATAACGATACTTAAAGTGATTAAATGTCAACTTATTACGAGTTAATAGAGTATTTTAATGCGGAAGTTGGGATTTCGGTACAATTCCATAGAGTATATTATCATAATTTGCATGTTAACTTCTTGGTTAGGCCTTGAGCATGAGCTTGAGGATTTCGCAATGAGGTTCCTCTGAACAGAGGAGAAACGGCAAAAGAAAACTTTATCTGATTCTTACGAAAATTTTCTTCCCCACCATCTGGATAAATGACAATCTAGTACCACTACTTTTTGGAGTTAGTTACCTCCAGCGGTATTTCACGACACGTCTGCTCGTTTGCCTTCCTATCTCATAAGCTTAGCGGTCCGAACAATGAATATGAGCACGGGCCTTCCCATTTCTGGAGGAACGGATGTTAACCCACCACGCTTGACCAATGCGGCAAATAAGCAGGGTTACTAGACTCGGAATAAATATCTGTAGGCCATATATATAGTTATTCCAATGCGGAGATCGAACCCGCGATTATAGACTAAAGACTACGTGGGTAGGAGACCCCGCCACTGTACTAATTGGTAAAATAACTTATGATATTGTATGTAGAATAATTTATGTTCTGGTAGAACGGTAGAATACTTTAATAATGAACGGGGAAATAAAAATAAAAATTATACAATAAGTTACCTAGACGGCTATGAGATTGAGCTCATCTTCCAGACTCATTCGTGCTCGCTGACTTATCACCTGCCCCCACTATGTGTGCGTTTATAATTGTTTACCACAGACATAGTAACGCCATATTATATTTTAAATCATGTTTCGCGACACATAACCATGTCAGCGATAATGGCGGGCCTTGTGTCTGATGTTTCATTAAGGCGAACCATTCCGTGTTAATCATCTCTGTATTTTGTACGTCGCAGTTTAATTCGCGTGGTAGATTTATGTACATTTATCACATTGCATTCGGAAGTTGTCTCCAACGGATTATATTAACGATAATTAAAATACATACTCGTATAATGTAATAAGTGAGTATATTTCAGTTTATACCTTTGCCTAGCCGCCTGATCGTTAGTTATGGTATTGGTACACGGGTACGCGACCCCGGCCTCCCGAGCTACTACCGTATCACTCCTCGTCTTCCGTTGCGGTAGTATGATATCCTGTCTAAATCCATCTTTTCTTTCGCCTGCTTTTTTCATTTCTTCTCTGTCCTTTTCCCGTCAAAGGATGTGTGGCTAGGGGCGAGCTTAGTCATAAGCGTGCCAACCGTCCCAGGATCGGGCTATATTCGAGTACTATGGTGCCTTACCTCAGCATGCGGGGCTCTGCTAGGGCTGACCTCCATCCTCCCTTGCGACTCGTGGGATATGACGAATCTTAATATACCTAATTCGTTAAAATATGACGGCGACTTGGTTCGTCACCCGTCACGTCCTGATTCCCACGAGGGCGAGAAGCGATGAGTGTAGAGCCGTTTCGCTAAGATGAATGTGAGAGGAAGGATGTATGTATGTACGTATGTATGTATGTATGTTTGTATAAATGTATGTTTGTATGAATGTTTGCGTGTGTGCGTGTGTGTGCGTGTGTGCGTGTGTGTGCGTGTGTGCGTGTGTGCGTGTGTGCGTGTGTGTGTGTGTGTGTGTGTGCGTGTGCGTGTGCATGTGTGTGCGTGTGCGTGTGCATGTGTGTGTGCGTGTGCGTGTGTGCGTGTGTGCGTGTGTGCGTGTGTGTGCGTGCGTGCGTGCGTGCGTGCGTGCGTGCGTGCGTGTGTGTGTGTATGTATGTATGTATGTATGTATGTATGTATGTATGTATGTATGTATGTATGTATGTATGTATGTATGTATGTATGTATGTATGTATGTATGAATGTATGTATGTATGTATGTATGTATGTATGTATGAATGTATGTATGTGGCTCGTGGGGTTCACCAACACGAATTTAATAAACCTAATTTGTTGAAAATGTTGGCGACGTGGTTCGCCACCCGTCACGTCCTGATTCTCACGAGGGCGAGAAGCGACTAATAGAGAGCCGTTTCGCTGCGATGAATGGTAGCGGATGGAGCTCTGTGGTCTCTGCCAACCCCTGCGGGGGATAGGCGTGAAAATATATATAAAAAAAGTCATTACGTACATATTTAGATATGGACAGTCAGAACTTTTACTTAGCTAAGATCCGCGACAAGCAAACAAAAACAGAAAAATAATAATGTTTCTATTGTTGTTTGCTTGTCGCGGATCTTAGCCAAGTAAAAGTTCTGAATGTCCACATAGTAATGGATTGCCGCAAAGTAACGCCTGACTCCATTAATCATTTATCCTAGTAAACAATATTTAAGAAGGGTTTGCTTACTGTACCAAAACTAACGTTAAAACACACTCCCATCATCGCCCTACAAATGTTATTTTATATTTATTGTCATTACTATATGTCATGGATGGATGGAGGATATCCCACCAAACTTTATATTTAATGACATTGAAAACCGTACTGTTGGTATCTGAACTAGTAGGCATTTATATAATTATGGGGAATCCCGCGTTCAATTATGGATTCAACAAGGCTATGATCACAAGCCGCAGTCACACTATATCTGTCAGCATATAATCGCTTGTCCTTCGCCAGCTGTTAGATAAAATTGTGTATGCCCTTATTAGGCCGTTGATATTCATTTTGATCTACCAAGTTTCTATAGTTACGTTTTGATTGCAAATTTTCAAATTGGAGGTCATAAAGATATATATTTAGTTATGCATCGTATGTTGTGGATACAAAAAGTGGCTAATGAAGAGGGTTGTTCGACAAATTAAATAAAAACTTGAGCTTTTTTCATCATCAAAAGTAAAAATGTTACTTATCCAGGTCATATTATAAGACATGAGTGGTGCAAATTGTTGCAACTAATCAATATTTAGACAGTCAGAACTTTTATTTAGCTAAGATCCGCGACAAGCAAATAACAACAGAAAAATAATAATCTGTGTTTTCTATACACTTAACGAAAAAACGGCCGTCAGCAACTCTGTACTTCCAACCACTATCAACAACACCAAACACACACTACCACTTTTCACATTTGACACGACATGTGTTTCGCCTCAACACGAGGCATCATCGGATATTTTAGACTCTACGGAAGAAAACCGTAAAGTTTTAGTCTTACTTATGGTAAATCCACTTCTTCCAGTAGAAAACATACATTATTATTTTTCTGTTGTTGTTTGCTTGTCGCGGATCTTAGCTAAGTAAAAGTTCTGACTCCGTTAAGCAAGTAATCAAGTTTGAAGAAAAAAGTTACGGATACGACATTGGAACCATCAAAAAACAAGTTTATTAACAGCCTTTGAAATATAAGCCATATTTCTTGAAGGCCGACAACGCTTCCGCAGTACCTGTGGTGTCGTGGTTGTTTATGGGCCGCGTTGATTGCTTGTCATGAGACTTACTAGAATGGTGGAGTTTTTTTTTTATGGGATAGGTAGGCTAACGAGCAGGCGTGTCACCTGATGGAAAGCAATCAACGCCGCCTATAGACGTTCACTGCAGCGTCTACCACTATTAAAGTTGTTCGCTGAATTGATTGCGAACCTTCACTGGTAAGAGTGAGGAATGAGTACAGTATGTATAAGTCAAAATAAAATAAGACAAAAAATGGAGAAGACTCGAATATTTTAACGTTCCCTCAGAGGAGTTGCCAGAGTTGAGACCAAAACTCCGATAGATGGACGACGTCAAACACTGTCGTAAGTTTGTTTAGTGCTGGCGAAGAAAAAGCAATGATAGAAACGTCTGGAAAATTATTCTCGATTAGCTCGACTTATCTTACAGCCTTACGTCAAAGGATATAGTTATATTATTATAATATTTTATGTATATATTAGATATTTTAAAAACCTCTTTAAGAATAATTTAGGTACACGAATGTAACTATCTATCTATATATATATATATATATATATATATATATATATATATATATATATATATATATATATATATATATATATATATATATATATATATATATATATATATATATATATATATATATATATATATATATATATATATATATATATATATATATATATATATATATATATATATAAATCAATTGTTGTTTGTTAGTCTCGCTAAAACTCGAGAACGGCTGCACCGATTTGGCTAATTATGGTTTTGAATTATTTTTGGAAGTCCAGGGAAGGTTTAAAGGGTGAGTAAATATGATAAAAATATTAGGAATATAGTAAAAGCAACAATTTCGTTTTCCCTTAGAAACTATCGCTAACTGTCAAATATTTGACGTTCGTCCCGTCGTTCAGAAATCAATTAAATTTTAAAGTCGTTCAGAAATAAAATTAAATTCAAAAGTGAAGTTTTTTTTTCATTTTTTTTTTTGATTACGGTTTGTTTTGGTTCGTGTTCAGTTTTGACCACATTTTTTACTAATGATGAAACATTCTGCAATTATCGTTCTGCTTTTTTATTTATATTTTTTTTCACAAGTTTTTCCTTTGCAATACTCAACTTTAAGAAGGGACAATTCTGCAAAAATTTGATTCTGCCTTTTCCCACGTCCCGGCAGGTCATCCACTTGGCTGTTGCTTCATATCGTTTCAACCACATCGGTCCGAGAAATTTTGATTTTTTTTACAGTTTAGCAGCTGCTGCGTAGGTTTATTTTAGGGCCATAACGGTGTTTACATAAAAAAAAATGGCTTTAAAACGTCTTGCATATATCGTACTGTAAATGACTTAAATGAATGAATTAAAACGTTCTTTGACCCGAAGGAGAACACCGTTAAGAGTTTTTGTGTAAACTGAATAGTTAAGTAAATAATCAAACAAAACAATCGTTACCATAATTTACTTTGTTTTTATTTATTTATATATTCACGCCTATGATATGGAGCTCTGGTCTCTGGTCTATGGAGCTCTGGTCTCTCTGGTCTCTGCCAACCCCTGCAGGGGCAGAGACCAGAGAGACCAGAGCTCCATCCGCTACCATCCCGCGACACCCTCCCCGCTTCCTCTACACTCATCCATCCTTTCATTCATTCTTCCTCTCATATTCATCGCAGCGAAATGGCTCCTCATTAGTCGCTTTTCGCCCTCGTGGGAATCAGGACGTGACGGGTGCCAAACCATGTTGCCGTCATTTTTCAACAAATTAATAATATTGAAATTCGTCTTAGCGAATCCCACAAGCCGCAAGGGAGGATGGAGGTCAGCCCCAGCAGAGCCTCGCATGCTGAGGTAAAGCACCATAGTACCCGGGGGAGCCCGAACCCGGGACGGTCGGCACGCCTGTGACTAAGCTTGCCCTTAGCCACGCATCCTTTGGCACAGCAGACCGTAGATTGGCGGAGAGGAAGGGAAAAGAATAGAGAAGAAAGATAAGGACAGGAAAGGAAATGCGGATTAGGGGGTTCCCAGACTCGGAGTAAATATTTATAATCCATACATATACTTATTCCGATGCGGGAACCGAACCCGCGACCATTGACTCCGCGGGTGGAGGGCCCCGCCGCTGAGCCAATCGGTCGACCAAATATAAACTGTATAGTTAAGTAATTAATCAAACAAAAAAATCGTTAACATAATTATTTACTTTGTTAACTTGTTATTTGATTACCTCGCGTTTAAACTAACAATTACATAGCAGTTACTACAATAAGCTGCAAAAACACAATCATTTCATTACACACACACACACAGAGACACACAATACATACACGCGTCCATGTGCATACATAGACAATTTGCTTAAATACCAAAACTAACATTTGATGATAAGTCGTTGATTGACTGTTTTTTTCTTGTTTCATCTTTCATATTGATTTCATTTTGTGTTTTACACTGTACAATTTTTTAACGTGCTACTCTTAACCTATTGTTAGTACATTATCACGAGAGAGCAGTTATGTATCTCGGAATAAGCTGTTGTTCTCACATGAAATCTAAAAATCCTGGTCAAACAAACCATTACAACTTAATTATTAACTTCATTTTTAAAAATAAATTGACAAGACGTCCGTCAATGCGTGACAAGAACAGTTAATAGAAAGTAGCTGCGCGCAGAAAAGAGACAGGACGATGTCTAGAAAAGACAACACATTTCTGGAACATTTTCGAATTTGAAATGCTAGAACTTTCGATCGTTTTACCTATCTTTATAAAGGGGCGACTTGTGCTTCGAAGGTGGAGTTAAAAATTTAATTTAGGAGTTTAGAAGATAAGAAGTGGAAGTCAAGTGAAGAGAAATGAAACTAGTGATCTATTTCATTTTGCCGATCCCCGAAACCCAAAGAACTATAATATTATTACACACATTTATACATATTATGTAAATTATATGGAATAAATAAATATTAAGTATAAATATACAATGTATTATATGATTAAGTTGTTTTTAATTTTTTGTGTATGAGTAGTAGTATATATATGGATATATTTGTGTATGTCCGTATCAATGTCGTCACTGTGGTCCACGATCTGACCACGTTGGTTCTTGCTGAAAACCAGCTCTTGCAGGTGCTCCAATAGAACGCCTGGCATATGCTGAGCAAGAACCATTTTATGACAGTTGTTTGATTAAAATTATTTCCTTATTGTTTTGCTTATTTCTAAATATATTATTAAGGTTTTTTGCTATTTAAAAAAATAGGTGTCATGAATAAAGATTTTTCTATTTCTATTTCTATTTATTCATATAAGTAGATAAAGAACAATAATATTAATTTTCTTGTGTATTGAAGTCTTAGATTGTTTTAGAGCCTCGAATGTTCAAAGGTAATGAGCTCCATAATCATTTTTTAATTATAGGAAGGCAAATGAACAAGCATACACAAACCCTGATAGAAAGTAATTGCATTGCAGAAGTGTGGCCAGCCTTGAAGATTATTTTGTGTAGGATTATTTTTTGAAAGTTGTCAATGTCGTATCAATTGGGAAACGCCGCTGGGAAGTAGCTGATCCCCTAGGGTAGCGATGTGTGGGTATCTATATAGAGAACTCATACCGTACTGAGAATCTACTGATTCTTCTTTGTGGCGAGTTGTGCGGATGTGGAATTCAGCGGCTGGAATTATTCCGAACAATTCCACGGAGCACTCCCCATGGTAAAATTGATAAAAGATGCTTTGAAAGATGAGACACCCTTCCGTAATGCTAAAAATCTAGCCGTATCTATCTGCCTGACCACATGTGCCAATTTTACATATTACCAACAATTTATATAATATCAAACATTTTTTATTCGAACTCCTCTAAAGTGTTGTAGATATTGCTAACACGAGGGCGAAACTTTAAGCGGGTTTTGTAATGTAATCTTTAATGCATATTTCTTCATTCATTCTTCAGTTTTAATTCATTTATTTATTCATTCATTCATAATACAATATTTTTTTGAATGTATTTATAAGTAAGTTTTCTTCAGCCATGAAACAGTTTTGTGATGAAGTTTAAAATTCGCATTAGAATTAGAATTTTTTTCTACAATAGTGTTATATCCTTGCCTAATTCTAGTTAGCCGTAGGAATAGAAAGACATTAACACAACTAAGAAATTAGCACATAAATGTCCCTTTCTGTTCACAAATACACACACACACACACACACACACACACATATAACATATGTACATAGTACATATAGTACATAGTACATAGGTCTTTTCGCATAAAGTATGTATAAACTTGCAATAAAATTTCTTTGGCTGTAACCCTATGGAACTGGCCGGTTTTGGTGTCACAAAAATGTCACTTTAAAAAAAAAGAAATTAGTTATAGTAACATTTTGTTTCCAGCTATTTCCAAGGACTTTTCCCGCCAACTTACATCAGTGACGTTGTTTTTATTTCATTTTGATAATCTTACGGTATCATATCACTACCTACAAAATGTTGGCACATACATGTTATAATTAAATGTAAATAAACTTTGAAAAACTTTTTCCCCAAACAAAAAAGGGGAGGGGAGCGTGAGGGGATGGTCCTCGGGATCTCAACCGCTCACCGTACGAAGCGCGGTAGCTAAGCTTGCAACACCTACTTGGGTTTTGCAAATAAAACCAGAGTGTTATCAGTAAAAAGAAATGTTTATTACATAAAAAAAAGAATCAAGTAGGTGAGACACAAATTTGTAGGTCGTGGGTAAATGGCCGATCTGACTCTACTTTTGCCACGTAAGCGGACTAACACTCCCCTGAGCTAGCTTGCGCTCAAAGAAGAAAACCGCAGGTAGAACCCTGCAAGTTGACAGCGGTTTGCCCTCAGCGATTGTAAAGGATGCGCTGAGACACCTAACTGTCGATCCCTGAGCTAGCTAGCACTCAAAGAAATAAACCGCAGGTAGAACCCTGCCATTACATTTGCACCGCAGGTAACATACTGGCGGAGGGCAGGTGGCACCCTGGATCGCAGGTGACACCCTCCGTTACATTGTGCACCGCAGTAGAATCATTACCGCAGGTGGAATCAACCCCGCAGGTAAAAGCTGGCAGGTAGAACCCCGCAGGTAAAATGTGCAGGTGAAATCCTGGAAGTGACAGATACCCATCGATTACGACTTGGCCTATCAACTTCCGTTCTGGTTAATCAGCGACAACTCGTGGAAAGCATTATGTCGAGATTATCGTGGTGAATTAAAACCAGAACGGAATTACAAAATAAAAATTAAACACACATGTGCTATTCAAAACTTACCCTAAAACGGGGTTTGATTCCTGCACTTTTTAAAATAAATACTGAGCGAGGGCGCTCTTAAGAGACGTGACGGTTCCCGTTGATATTTCCATAACGGACGAACCCTCACTGAGGTGGTGTCGATCCTCGGCACCCGTCAGTAACTTCCATAAAAAAACCCGAGCGGCACACGAACAAGGCCGAAATAGCACGAAGGCGCGAGCGCCGCACCTACACCTACTTGAGTTTAGAAATTCCATCAATCTGTCACCGCGTTGCTTTGAACACTTAACGTATGACAAGCAAAAAACGTTCGATGGCAGATCGTCTTTAAGTTATAATAAATCATTATTTATTATATTAGAATAAGTATTTAAATTTGAATAATGTTTAGTGTACTAATACTAATATTTTTAACTTATACTTAAACTAACTAAAATTACATCATTAAAACATGTAACCTTCCGTTACAAGCTACCATTCAAACGCCGGTTTTCTCCGGAGTGTGTTATTTCCCCAGGCGAGCCGGCCCATTCATGTTACAGACAAATAATATACCATTTTTGACAAATTATTCGTCTGCAGCGTGGGTCTACCACTACAAAATATATGTGTAAGTTTTGTATGATAAGGCAGTGGAACGAGAGCACAAGCTGCGCTTCCTTGTGGCCGGACAGATATCCATACACAAGAGTCAACTCCCGTCGCACTCCGCTACTAATTTTTTCGCATTAAATTTTATTCGCGACTAGTTATGGTAATTCAAGCCGATCGAAACCTTGGCGGGAGGGACCTTGCCGGCCGCTGTATTGGCAAGAAGTCGCTCGGTAAATCTTTTTTAGGGCCCATAATATCCGTTTATATGGTGAGGAATCGTCCTACGCAGTCACGTGTTGAAGGGTAGGCACATTTTATTTTATAGTTTCGATCGCGGATGTTGGTGTACGGGGATAATGAACGATAAAACATAGTTGGAGCTAAAAATGATGAATAAGAACAGCTTGGGATGAAAAAAGTATTTATATGCTAAGCTAGTGAAATTAACGACCGATTTTTTGTAAGACTTTTGATTACCCTCATTGGCTTAGTGGAAAAGTTACTGCATTGTACAATGCAGTAACTTTACTGCACGAAAGTGAACTAAGAACTCCTTTTATTCCTTTTTTACCTTGTTGAAGCAACTTTTTACGCTCACCATTAATTCATTATATTTGTTTATTTATTTTTACGGTACGCTGATTTTATCACAAAAACTCTACTCACTTCAAAAGATCTTATCACTATAAACAGATAAAAAACACTTGTGAAGAAAACTGAAAATTCGTTGATTTGCTAATATGAGCACTTTTTATCTAAAAATAAAAAAAATTGAGCATTAACAACAAAAGAAGGGAATGTTTACGAGGTGTATGGAAATTCGATTCGAGCAAAACGGAGACCTACAGAACTTGGAGAGTCCTACAGAATAACCTAAGAAATAACCTAAAGGCCGTGAGTATTGGATGTCTGGTCGCATTACTAAATTTTCACATACATACATGGTGCCGTAGGGATGGGCGGAAACCACAGATCTCCATCTGTTACGATCTCGGCAAACTTTCCTTGCTTCCTCCGCACGCGACGCCTCCAGCGTTGCTGATGCTTTTGGGAGGCGGTGAACGCTTACCTCTAGGTGAACAGTGTTTTTGTTTACCTGAACTGCTATATACAAAAAATGTCCCACATTAGCACAGTTCGTGGTAGGAAACCGCTATTGAGTCGAACGAACATGGCCTGCCAGTCATCCAGGTGATGGGGATGACACATATTTTTGTGACGCGTAGTTCGTAATTAGTCAGAACATTCGCCATAATATCCATTGCTGTATCTAACTCAATTAAATGGTAGAGTTTAGTTGTGGTAGAGCCACACTGCAGACGAATACTTTGTCATGAATGGCATATTGATTGTCTGTAGCATGAATGGGCCGGCTCGCCCGGGGAAGTGCCACACTCCCGCAGAAAACCGGTGTCGGAGTAGTAGATTAGCTACCGCGCGTCGTCCGGTGAGCGGTTGAGTTCCAGAGACCGAACCCCCCTCCACCTCCGACCGTACTTCACTTTCCCACTTTCCTTAAATGCCGGCAACGCTTCTGCACTGCTTATGGTACTGCGGATGTTTTTAACTTCCTATCCCATAAAGAAAATACTATTCATCACAATGCTCTTGCTAATAATTAGGAGCTACGGAGACGGCGTGCTACGAGCGGTTTCGTAGCGATCGAGTCGGCCTGACGTTTGCGTGTCGTCATCGACGTCACCGCTCCGGCGACAGGTCGCGCGGATTTTTATCGACATATATATATATATCGGGTGGATTGGCGGGCGCGCGCTCAGTACATTCGCAGTTCGGAATCGAATGTGTACCAATCGGTGAACAGCGGTGATGGGTGTGCCTGTGCTGTGTGTGTGCATCGCGATGCTGGCGACGGCGACGGGGGTTGTCGACGCGATGGACCTTACCGGTACGCCTGGATCCACTACCTCTTCATTTATTCATTTATAATAATAATAATAATAATGTTTACTTGTATAATGACAGGTGTAACAAGATGAAAAAAAGACGTACAAAAGCTCCATCACATTTTTTCTATTTTTATTTTAAATAATTTTACGCCTGGCTTCAAAGTTTTTTGAGCCCGTCTTATAAATTTATATAGTCAGCTTATCATGTTACTTCTTCGTAATATGGATATACAACCAAAACCTTCTACGGACTTTTGCAGTAAATAAATTCACGATACATGCATTTATTTATTTATATATACATAGATACATATATTTATTTATTAAAAAAATTGCACAAAATGTACACCAGGCGGACTAAATGCCATTGGGCTTTTATTATTAATCAAACTGCGGGCGAAACTGAGAATATTAGAGAATATTATATCACATACTTCATATCACTCTACTTATACGCCTTAATCGAACTATATTGTATAATACGCCACCACAATTAAACAATATAACTGATAATAATATAAGATTATGAAAATGAAATAAAAACACAACGTCACTGATGTAAAGTTGGCGGGAAAAGTCCCATTTAATGAATTCCTTTAATATCTTTTGCTAAGAAATCATGCTTCACATCAATACTTCAATGAAGGAATCGAACCAACTAATGCACAGTCTTTAATAACTGGGCTATTGACGCATCATGTAAAATTATTAATAAGTGACTAGTAATAATTTCGATAATAACTTAAATGTAATGTTATTTCATTTTAATTTACGTTAAATCACTACTCTAGTTTCGAATGAATACTTTATCTCTTTCTCAAAATTACCATTACAAATACATGGCGCGAAAAAACATCCACAACCAGAATAAACACGTGTAGGCCAAATATATTGTATTAATCTTAATTATTCGAACCCGCGACTCTTATTTAAGAAAGCAAACACAACAACATCGTGCCATTCGGGTCGACATATATTTGTATGCATGTTATATATTGATGTTTATAGTTTCAGCTACCGTATATTTTCGATATCTTTTTGAAAAATATGCTCTTTGATCACAAATTTCATAATCTTATAGTATCACCAGTGATATTGTTAAATTGTTTTGTGGTGTATTTATTTAATGAAAATGAAATAAATAAACAACTTGACAGATGTAAGTTGGCGGGAAAAGTCGAGATAAAATTTTCTTTGACGGCAACCAGTTATAATTATTATGCTAATGTCAAGTAAAATATGATAACATTAAATCTTTTGGAATAAAAGTAGTCAACTTATCACGTTACGTCTTGACAATATGGCGGCCATTTTACAAAAACTTTTTATGGACTTTTTCAGTCAACTTAAAAAGTCACGATACACACATTTATTTCATATCACTTCACTTATATGTGTTAAGCCAACTATATTGTATAAAACACCACCACAATTAAACAATATAACTGATAATAATATGAGATTATGAAAATGAAATAAAAACACAACGTCACTGATGTAAGTTGGCGGGAAAAGTCGGGATGAGATTTTGGGTAAATATAATATAACAACTTCCGGTACGTTTTGCAACTGCATTGCGATATTCATCAGTTGACACACCTGTCGCGAGTAGTTCATGGCAAAAGTTCAAGGATTTCTGCACTCATTATTTCTTATGTGTATGATTGTAATATCGATTTTTAATATGGATTTGATGATCTACAGTCTAAAACTGTCCACAAAGTTTCTTCATAGCGTGCAAAATTTATTATAGACACGAAGATATGAGCAGATATTTTAGAATACTTTCCCGATCAAAGCCAATATGCCTTACATTACAAATACAATATATATACATATTGACGCAAAAATATTCATGTATTGTTCATGTGTATACGCATCTACAACAATATACCTCATGAATTAAAACGATTGAACACAAGATTATTTAAAATAAGACTATATGAATGGCTAATAGATGGCAATGTTTATAATACTAAGGACTTTTTTGCTTTAAAAGATCGATCGAATGTATGTTATAGATAAATCAATTATAATTTTAATGGCAATATAATAATTTAGTTATTAATTAAGATCTTTATGTATGTAATAAATAATGAAATTTAAAGCGAAAACGTAGTACACCGCGAAATGAAAACACCACTAGAATCAAAAATCTATAAAGATTTCTGATAAAAATTGTATCTAATCTATATATAATAAAAATAAATATAATATATAGTTATATAAGTAGAAATAAATAATACAAACAAAAGAATTAATTTTAATTTTTAAGAGACTATTGACAACCGAAATGTGTTATACTGCTAAAATTATATGTAATATGCTATTCAAATTGATCTCCTTGAATCTTAGAATTGTATATCTGAAGCTTAATATTGCATAAATTATTTTATTTGACATTAATTGTTTCTTATGACATTAATAATTATTGTGTCTATTATAATTTTACATTTTATTGTGCCTTAAATAATCGTTATATGATCATTGTAAACCTATGTATTTGTGCGCCATGTAATGGCATTTTGTTGATAAATAAATTCATTGAAAACATAGGAAATTAATTTATGTACAAGGAAACAGACTATTTACGAGAAGAAAACATTTCTTGCACAAAGTATGTCTAATTAGCTATTTATAGACAATAATCGTTAGCTTCTAAATCAACTAGTCATAGTTTGTGATTAGGTGGAAAAATACCAAAGCCAACGCGGACGTGAGACTACCAGAGACAATATGTGTTTGGCGCGCAAAAAAAACAACTCGCAACAAATTACAGATTGAAGTACACATTATAATACGAATCAAACATAGATGTAACAGTTCATCGAAGTCGGGTTTTTAAATAGCTAAAAAACGATTAAGTTTTGACCGCACCTGCTTTGTTTGTGCTGCTTGGGGAAAAGCAATAATTCGTTATTTATTTATTAATTTAATAAATATGAAATCCACGGCATATCATATACCAATAATAATGTAAGTTATTGAAATCTTCTGGAGTCAATTACGTATTCATATTGTAATTATGATAACTACTTATAGTAAATATATGTAAAAGTTAGTTTAATGATGACGGTTGAACAAGAAGATATATAATATATTGTGTGTGTGTGCGTGTATATGTGTGAGAAGAGAATATATATAATTACCTTCTTTAATATTATTCTCAGAAAAATTTTTAGAACAGTTTATTATATAAAAACAACAATTTTAATGATAAATTATAAATGTGTATTATAATTTATTATTTTTAAATATTATATTATAATAATTACAAACTATGACTAGTTGATTCAAAAGCTAACGATTACTGTCTATAAATAACTAATTAGACACACTTTGTGCGAGAAATGTTTTCTTCCCGGAAATAGTCTGTTTCCTTGTCCTTAAATATACTAAAATTTCAAACGAAAACATACATACCTGATGTCAGAACAATATCAAAATTTGATTGACTATTTCATTTATCAAACGAAGATGGATGATTCACAGTTTACTAATATCCCTTATAAATGTATTTATATCAAGCTCACTGGCAAAATTACCGCATTCGGATGTCGGAAACACACAAAACCATTTCTTAACAATGCTTACGTTCAGTTATCATTCATTAAAGTGTATTATACTAACTATATATATGCAAAACTTAGTTATATCTCGTACAAATTATTCCAACAATAGATTATTCAAAGACCTTGATTTATTTCACAACACTAAATTTAAAAAAAGTTTTAAAAATTCTCTCAGACAATAATTATTATTATATATGCTGTGTGCATATATACATCATACATACATACTCACACACTACACACACAACCTTACAACATATTATTATACATATAGATATATAAAATGCTATTGATTAGAAGTGTATATATTTTTAATTTAATTAAAATGTAAATCCATAGTTGTCTCCACAAGTTTTCTAAATTTGTATAAATGTTAGCATATATGCTGTGGTTTTTGTATTGAATAAATAAATACTTGAAAATATTTCGTGTATCGACGGAACCCTTTGCTTATAATAAAGTTATGGCCTATAATCTTAAGTGACGACCACGTGATCAAAGGTAAGGAAAATCCCGACCAGGAAACAAACAATTAGAAGACATTGCAATCTGCGCCATACTTGCTTGCAACAACGACAACGTGTAAGACCCCACAGCAATATTTATAGATATGTCTATCAGTCGTAGTCGTTTATTCTGTAGGTATTAACAGAATGTATCGAACATTAAAGCCTTCACAACGAGGAGAAAGCCTTGCAGCAAGCCCCCTAGCGCCGCGCGCGATGAAAGTAACCCAAGGGTAGCTGGTTACGACACGGCCCGTCTCAATGCTACGCACTGGTATAGTGTGCTTCGCGGGAGAGTGCTCCGGCTACTTTTTTGTGGGCAAACGAGCAGGCGTGTCACACACAAAGCCATCAACGCCGCCCATAGACATCCGCAGCGCCATAGGCAGTGCGGAAGCATTGCCGACCTTTAAGGAAAGTATCATTATAGAAATCCCACTCCCATGGGAGTGGGAGGGGGAGGGGAAGAGTGTTGGGTCGCTGAAATTAAGTCGCTCACCGCACGAAGCGCGGTAGCTAAGCTACCACTCAGCATGTATTCTGTGGGAGTTTGGTGCTTCCCCGGGAGAGCCGGCCCATTCATGCCACAGACAAATATTATGCCATTCTTGACAAAGTATTCGTCTGCAGCGTGACTATCAAACTGCTTTGGACACGCCAATCGCTTCGCACTTCTTTCACATGCTACCCACGCGTGGGAAGACGAAACAATAGACGAGAAAACACATCAACGAATTCAATTAGACTAGGCATACGCCATACACATAAACTACAACGAATTAGGAATTGTTTTTATGTAATTTTTTTGGTCGTAATATAACGATACATGTTAATTAAGTTGGAAAAAAATCTGGCCTCTGAGAGCTATCTTGGCATACGCTGCCTAAACCATTGGAGTTACACAAAGATAACGAAAGACCGTAAGATTGTTTTCCTTGAACAGTTCTAAATAAAAATCCGTGACAGCATATATCTACTTTTTATGTGGAAGCCACTGTGACTAAAATTGTGAAACATAAATTAAGTTAAAAAAATATATATTTATTTAAAATGATCTGTCTCGAAACTTAATGTGGCAGACCAAATTCCACGCGAGCAAAGGTGCGGGCAAAGGCTAGTTGTTTTATAAATCTATATCCCTAAACTGGATGAGCAAAACATCCATAAACATAAGAAACTTATATATTATTTATAAATTATTTATTAGATTGATAGATATATTCTGTATCGTACACCAAAAACAAAGTTATACAATTATTGATTGTAATATTTATATACAAATGGCGGTCTTGTCACTAATAGGGATTTCTTCCAGACAACCGTAGGATAGACAAAGAGGTAAAAAGATAAATAGTAGGTTCGTGATACATTATTGTCAAGACGATAGAAAAAAAATTATTAATAAACAAAGTTAATAAGCCATACGCAAAAATATAACTGTATATGAGTATGAGTCAACCGTAAATAATAAACGAATACATAAAAAGATACAAAGATATATTTTTAAAGATAGATAGTGATTTTTGACAAGCTTTTAGAAAATTAAGAGAGATTTGGCCTGCACAGCCTGTACTGTAATTTTATTATTACTTATTAATATAATTTCATCCCCTCATCATAATCTTTAGCAAAGGACCGAAGAGAGAAACTGAAACTAAACGAAAACTAACGACATTAGGATGAGCAGTAGAAGTAATTTTAATTGAAAAAATGTACACCATTAGTACAGGCTGCATTTATTTATATCTACGGGACCTTTAACTCTAAAATATCTCTCAGATAGGTACTGACAATATTTTTGCAGGGAACGAGGGAATTAAGTTAAGGATTAATTTAAAAAAGGAACTTTGAAGGAAGGAAGGAAGGGAACATTTGAAGGCCTTCAAATATAACATAAATTAAAAAATATAACACATTATCGAATAAAACATATAACACAACAAATATAGTTTTTATATGGATAGTCAGAATTCTTATCTAAGAACCGCGACAAGCAAAACAAAAATAGAAAAATAATAATGTCTGCTTTAACTGGAAGACGTGGATTTAAGGGAACTTAAACTAAACATTATATTTAATTACAAATACATCAGGTATGAGTACAACCGTTAAGTCTACTGTACCTGATGATGCCTCGTGTTGAGGCGAAACACTTGTCGTGTACATTGTGGAAGAGTGATGGTGTGTGTTTGGTGTTGTTGTTGTTGATAGTGGTTGGGAAGTGTATCCACTTTTTCCAGTAAAAAACACATATTATTATTTTTCTGTTGTTGTTCGCTTGTCACGGATCTTAGCTAAGTAAGAATTCTGACTGTTCACATAGTAATGGATTTCCGCAAAGTAACACCTGACTCCATTAATCAATCAACATATTTTTTTTTAATAAAAGCTTTAATCGAATTAATATATAATCCACAAAAAAATGCGTTTTAAATCTGGTATATATATATAAACGAAATTAAAGATTTTTTACCTCAGATTCCCATTCAATTTAAGAGTTTAATATTTTATCATCTTACGGTACCACGGTATTTTCCATTCGTGTTTTCGCTACGTCTAACTGTACCATGCGAGTCGGTATATCAAGTCTTTATTAAAGACGGATGTAGTCTTACGTCTCACGGTAGTCTACGATTAAAGACAAAGATTTTTTTTATGGGATAGGAGGCAGATGTGTAGGTAAATCGGACATTACCCCGCTTTTTTGAGATAATTTACATAATACCTACGTTCAGTGGCGAACCAAATTTTTCGGACTACAAGACCGTACCTCAAATTTAGATGTTTTATAGAAAAATATATTTTTATGTTCCTTCGGACTATAAGACGTACCCAAAAGTTGAGTCCATTTTTCTATGCAAAAAGGTGCGTCTTATAAATTTAAAAGTACGGCAATTTTTTTACGAAATTACTATAATACAAAAGTTAGATTTCATAATGATGATGACGTTTGAAAAGATTGACACGGGCCCTAGCCCGAATAAAAAGCCTAAATAAAAAATAAAAAAAATAAAAAGCCCAAATAAAATAGACCACTAGTTTCACTTCTCTTCATTTTAAGTTTCAGTTCTCTTCACTTCACTTTCACTTCTTTTCTACTACTATTTTCTCCCGATTTTCTTCCGCATTAAACTGCTCTTCGAGGCACCGTCGCCCCTTTATATAGGTAAAACGATCGAAAGTTCTAGCAGTCCCAAACTTCGAAAATATTCCAGCAATGTGTAGTCTTTTATCTACTGTCTCTTTCCCGCGCACAGCTATTTTCTATTAACTGTTCTTGTTACGCATTGACGGAGGTCTTGTCAATTAATTTTAAAATGTAATTTTTAAATGCTTGCTTGACCAGGATTTTGAAATTTCTAAAATAAGGTTTTAATCGTTTCATAAATAGAAAATGATTTTTCATATATGTGTTACACAACGGACGACCGATTGGCTCAGTGGCGGGGCCCTCCGTCCACGGAGTCAATGGTCGCGGGTTCGATTCCCGCATCGGAATAAATATATATATGAATTTATAAATATTTATTCCGAGTCTGGTAACCCCCCAATCCGCATTTACCGTTCCTGCCGTTTCCTTTCTTCTCTATCCTTTCCCTTCCTCTCCGCCAATCCACGGTCTGCCGTGCCAAAGGATGCGTGGCTAAGGGCGAGCTTAGTCGCAAGCGTGCCGACCGTCCCGGGATCGGGCTCCCCCGGGTACTATGGTGCCTTACCTCAGTATGCAGGGCTCTGCTGGGGCTGACCTCCATCCTTACGGCTCGTGGGATTTACTTACATTTATATATACCTAATTTGTTGTAAAATGACGGCGACGTGGTTCGCCACCCGTCACGTCCTGATTCTCACGAGGGCGAGAAGCGACCAATGGAGAGCCGTTTCGCTGCGATGAATAGTAGCGGGTGGAACTCTGTGGTCTCTGCCAACCCCTGCGGGGAGATAGGCGTGAATATATAAAAAAAACGGTATAGTATATTTACATATTTGTTATTATATTACAAAATAGTACCTGTGACGTCAACTAGCGTTTACAAAGCAACTACCCAATAGTTGCTGCTCGAGATTTCCCTAAGAATTTTCCAGGTCAACTCGTGAAGGGAAGTAGTTCTAGCAGACAGTGGAAAAGCTTTAACTAGGTACATTGAAAACACTGTCGGACCGAATGCTGTGATTTATTTATCTCATTGCTTCTCACGAACTGTAATTTGCATCAGAAATACGAATAAATAAATACAAAATAACGTTTCTTATATGCTATACTTGTAAAAATATAGCCAGTCCACACGTTTTATCGCTTCGACGAATGGCGATCCAGTACATTGCATTTCTCCGGAAACTTCTTTCGGGGAAAAGGCACCGTACAACACTATCCTGTAGAACCAGCTGCCTCCAGTGGCATTTTCTGAAACAATACGACATTGGAACCTTCAAAAAACAGGCCTACACATTTCTTAAAGGCCGGCACCGCTTTTGCAATGCCTATGAAACTGCAGATGTCTATGTGCAGCGTTGATTGCTGTCCATCAGATGAAACGCTTGCTCGTTCCCATAAAAAAATCTGAAATGTTCATTTCAAAATATAAAATATCTTTAATCAATATAAAATATCGTCAATGCAATTTATTTTAATTTATCTTTAAGTTAATATAAAATAATGTTAGAACACATTCCAAATGAATTTGTTAGATTTTTATGTCTTAGGACGGTTACAACACTCGAGAACAAGCGATACTTAAATACTGCGACTAAAAATACTAATATAAAACATTTATGTATTACAAAAACACATAATGATGTAATTTTTTTATTTATCTAATTAAATTAAAAAAAATTGCAAATATAACTCAATTGTTAAAGCCGAATAAAACAGCTCCTTAAATATATATAATGTTGAATTAAAAATATATTTTCTAAAAATATATAATGTTCAATCAAATATATAACTTATTATGTTTATTAAAAAATCATATTCACCAAAAGAAGGCTTCTTTTAAATATCAAATATATCAAATATCAAAATTACAAAGACATTATAATATGAAAAACTGATTTCATATAAAAATGAAAAGTGTGATGTGTCCCGTGGTCAAATCGCAGATGGATGGAATGAGTTAAATAAATATATGAACTGTAAATACATAACATTTTTTACAATTCAAATACTACTAACTAGAATGTATAAACGGGCATTATTAATAGTATTATATAAATTAAATAATAAATAATTAAAACGTATATTAATAAAAACTTTATACATGTACCTATGTACATAATATTGTTGCATATTATTTCAAAAATATTTTTTTCTATTACTTAATATTATTTACTTCCCACTCTCCTTATATATATTTATATATCTTGTTCAAATTTTCAATTGTTAATAAGATACTTTTATTCATTTAAAAAGAATTTTTTTTGTAATATATAAATGTATGCGTAAAATAAAAGGCTTTTTTATTGCATTTATTTCAATAAATGACAGAAAAACAAATAGATACAGAAATTGCATTGGTGTATTTTTACGTATAGAGCAAGTGCAGCGGTTTGCGGCGTTTGGATCGAGTCGTGTGAAACGCCTTTATGATTCCGAGGTGGCATGGCCACGGTCAAGGCAACGTATTGTAGGTCTGGCCTTTCCGAGTACGTACGTAACGCGTGCGTGCGTGTGACGTGTGCAGTAAAACGCTTATTTCGGATACAACAATAAAACAGAACAGAATATAAATATATTAAAATTGATCTATCTCGAATAAAGACCACTTATGACATTAATTAAAAAAATACCTCACAGCCTAAAGGCTAAAGTCTTCGACCGGTGTGTCCTACCTGTACTCTCCTATAGTGACGAAACGTGGACGCTGACAGTCCGTCTGCCTCACAAGCTCAGAGTCGCTCATAGAGCTATGGAGAGAGCTATGCTCGGAGTTTCTCTGGTAGATATGATTCGGAATGAACAAATCCGCCAGAGAACTAAAGCCACCGACATTGCCTTTCGAATTAGTAAATAAAAGTGGCAATGGGCTAGTCACGTTTGTCAGAGATCCGATAATCGTTAGAGAAAACGAGTGCTGGAGTAGAGACCGCGTCTCGGTAAACGTAGTGTGGGACCCCCCCCCCCCCCCGGCTAGACGGCTGGATGCGTGAAGCCGAAATTCGGGCTAGATGGCTCTTCATGGGGGAGACCTATGTCCAGCAGTTGACTACCGCAGGCTTTTGATTGATGAAATTAATTATTTTCAAAACACATTAAATTAAGTTTTAGTTAAAGGCAGATTGTTTAATTGCTATGAATTTATAATAACATATTTTTTGTTACAACTAATAATTATCAGAAGACTAAGAATATCTATAGGCTATACTTATATTTATCCCGGTGCGGTGATCGAACCCGCGATCGTTGACTTTGTTAGCGGGAAACCCCGCCACTAAGCCAATTGGTCGTTACGTTGTCATATCGTGAGTGTTATTTATTTGAATTGTACAAATAATCATCACCTTTTTAAAGTATTTATCTGTCTGTTCCTTCAACAGGCTAACTTAGGCTGTACCGATTTAAATGAAACTTTCTAATAAATATAGAGCTTTTTACTAAGAACGATTTAGTCTGCTTTTTACTTACTTCGCTGACTCAACGACCAAATGTTTGTCTGAATCTCTGGATATATCATACGTGACTTATTGCGGTTTTGTCGTCAAAGTCAAAGTTCGCAAGGAAAATATAAAAAAAGAATAGAAAGATCTCTATAAATAAAACTCTCTATAAAAAAAATTTATGTTTTTGAAAATCTCAAAGAAATTCTGTAGCTGAATTAGTTAGTGCAATATTGTTTTCTTTATATATTTATATATTAAAGACATACCAACTAAGTACATAAGTTAAATAGATAGATAGATATATTCTTAATTGTACACTAAAAACAAAGTTATACAATTATTGATTGTAATATTTATATACAAATGGCGGTCTTATACCTAATAGCGATTTTTTCCAGACTGTAGGATGGACACAATGTTAAAAAGATAATTTGATGTAGGTTGGTGATACATTATTGTAATGATGATAGAAAAATTTTTAATAAACAAAGATAATAGCCATGAGCAAAAATATACGTATATATATACATACATATACATACACACATATTTACATACATATTACATACATAAGTGGGAATGTACAATTAAAAGGATCCCTAAAATTATAGTTTCATGCACATAAAGATTTGCACAAGATTTTAGCATAGACATTGCAATCAGATAGTCTATTATAAGTATTAAAATATAAAACAACGAATAAAATAATCATAAAATATAAATGTGTATCAACGCTCTGTTAACATTTTTCTTAAATTGAATTAGTGTTTCTGCGAAGATGTCAATGTCAGTATTCAAAGCTATTGTATTAAAATTACTTTGCATGTGGTTTAGTGGCGTGTTTGTTGCATACTTTGTTTTAATAGCATATATGTGAAATGGCTTGTAGATTCTATAATAACTATTCCTTTGTTAAATTCTGGGTACACTAATATTTATTCGCTTCAAGGGAAAAGGACAGTCAATCCTTCGATTTAGCAATTTATACAGGAAGAAAATACCATTTCGCTTCCACAGGATTGAAGGTTCCAATGTTGTAATAATTCGGTAATATTGGTGAAGGTAGCTGGTCTCACATAGTTCACACATCGAGATAGCAGGCATCTCGTCTCCAACTCGTCTGGGGGCGATGTCTGCAGAATACTGCCATGCCATCAGTGACGTTTGGATGTTATTAATAAGCGAGTTTTATTGTCGTAGATGAGCAGTACTATCAGATGCCGAAGCTATTCGAGTTGGACGACTACGACGAGTGCTTCGCCAAGAAACGCGCCGCCTTCTGTGTGGGGACCTTCGACCTGACTGCCACTACCGACAACCGCCTCTTCGAGGTCCTGCAGGTTTGTCCGAGTCTCATGGACCCATGGCTTTATCAAATAGGAAGGCGCTTATGAAGTCATTCCGTCTTTCCTTATTTTTTTAATACATCACGTCCCATGGATCATGGTGTAAACCGTGTCATGTCATGATTGAATCCTTTTACCATTTAAGCTAGGATATACAAGCTTTTCGGTGAGAGAATTGTGTTACAGGTCGAATAATCAGTAAGAGAACATCCAGCCTTTTACTTAGCTAAGATCCGCGACTAGGAAACAAAAATAAAAAATAATAATGTGCGCTTTTTACTGGAAGAAGTGGATTTACGGGGAACTTAAACTAAATCTTATCGAAAAAACGGCCGTCAGCAATTTTCCTCTTAAGATTATTAATGGAGTCAGGCGTTACTTTGCGGAAATCCATCACTATGTGGACAGTCAAAAGTTTTACTTAGCTAAGATCCGCGACAAGCAAAACAATATCAGAAAATTAATAATGTGTGTTTTCCTGCTGGATGAAGTGGATTTATTTGGAACTTAAACCAAAAACTTACCGAAAATCGGCCATCAACTCTCCACCCACCAACCACTATACACAACACCAAATACACACTTCATCCAGCGGGAAAACACACATTATTAATAATCTGTTATTGTTTTGCTTGTCGCGGATCTTAGTTAATTAAAAGTTTTGACTGTCCACAATTTTCCTCTTCCCAACCAATATCAACGACACCAACACCAAGCTCTTGCAGAATGTAAACGACATGTGTTTCGCCCCAACACGAGGCATCATCAGGTATAGTAGACTCTACGGAAGAAGGTCTTAACAGTCTTAACAAACTTAACGGCTATCTTCCATTGTTTCGGTAAGATTTAGTTTAAGTTCCCCGCAAATCCACTTCGACTAGTAAAAAACACACATTATTATTTTCCTATTTTGTTTGCTTGTCGCGGATTTTAGCTAAGTAATAATTCTGACTGTCCACATTATTATTATTATTATTATTATATATTCACGCCTATCCCCCGCAGGGGTTGGCAGAGACCACAGAGCTCCATTCACTACCATTTATCGCAGCGAAACGGCTCTTCATTAGTCGCCTTTCGCCCTCGTGAGAATCAGGACGTGACGGGTGGCGAACCACGTCGCCGTCATTTTTCAATGAATTAGGTATGTTAAATTCGTCTTAGTGAATCCCACGAGCCGCAAGGGAGGATGGAGATCAGCTCCAGCAGAGCCCTGCATGCTGAGGTAAGGCACCATAGTACCCGGGGGAGCCCGATCCCAGGACATTCGGCACGCTTTCGACTAGGCTCGCCCCTAGCCACGCATCCATTGGCACGGCAGACCGTGGATTGGCGGAGAGGAAGGGAAAGGATAGAGAAGAAAGGAAAGAGCAGGAAAGGAAATACGGATTAGGGGGGGGGGGTACCAGACCCGGAATAAATATTTATAAATTCATATATATATTTATTCCGATGCGGGAATCGACTGTCCACATAGTGATGGATTTCCGCAAAGTAACACCTGAATCCATCAATCATCCTACCTTCACTTCACGCATATGGTTTCAACAAGATGCTACCACGCCTCATACCTTTAGAGAGACCATAGACCATATATTATTTTAACACCCACACTTCTCTTCTTTGTTATTGAATTTTATTTATAAACTTTGTGGTTTTTTTCATTATTTATGTTTAGAAGGCTAATTCAGCCACCAGACATTCCGTATTATGTGTGTAAAAAAAAATACACCTGCCTTACTAGAAAGGAACAAACAATTTTTTGTTTCTTCCTTAATAAATACAAGATTTACTAAGAAAGAAATGAAAAATTATTTTCAAAATTAATAAACCCAACGTAAGTATTCACAACGAGGAGTTTAAGAAAAAAAAGCGACACACATCCGTGACGGCACAGGTGAAGCTACGCAAAAAATTATAATGTTAATTGATGCTTATCTATAATGATGTGCAAATCATCGTCTGTATTCTCTTTTATGTTTTTAATTCGGCTGTTGATGACCATAAAATTCAAGTAATTTCGTTATGGAAATTTTACAATACCTTATTAATTTTTTTAATTAATAAAAAACAAAAGGAAACTGTATCCTCAAATGCCAAATTTTAGGATACATCTTTTGTTTTTTATAAATTCAAAACATCTGCCGCCATAGGCTCGATTCTACTCAACCTTGCTGGCAAATCCGCCACTGGTCCTAACTTTCTATGTTTACAAGAAACGCACTGGCTCTCCGTTGGAATCCATCAACATAAATTTGATTACCATATAAATGTTTTATTACGTATATTTATATTAATTTTTTTAATGTTACTTCCTTATCTATTTTACGTGTTATAAATATGATATTGACCCGTTTTTCGTGTGTTTTGATTCATGATACATATTTTAGTGTGACCGTCAAAAACAAATAAGGAATCAGCTAGATAATAACACTTGATTTCTTATAATATTTTGTTAATTAAATTCATCTGTATACAACATTTGCATTTTAAATAGTTTAATTTGTAATCGTCTAATAACTTTCCGCCAGGAAATGTCGGAAACCGTTTATGAATATATACATTGTATCATCATAGTATATTGGAATTATGATGAATGGACATAATTTTTATGCTATAATCATGTTGCTTTGTATATTTACCTTTTTATGCATGTTACATATAATCTTGTATATGTTTTAACTTGTTACGCAATGTACGATTTTATAAATGTATGTTTCAAGTGTTGAATGTATTTGTCCATACATGGCGCTGTAATATATGGCTATAAGCTAAATTGCAATATGGTTGGTTGATTTGTAATCTAGTAAATGTAACTTTGAAAATAAATAAAATGATTGAGGTGCGTTCCGGGAATTCGACTATACATTTTCAAAATAAAAGGTCGAATATCCGGAACGCATAGACACTTTATTAATTCCGCATATATTACAAACAATCACGCCCATTTCCCGTTGGGGTACGCATAGACTACAGAGTTTCATCCGCTACGATACCGGCACACCCTCCCCGCCTCCTCCACACTCATCCATCCTTTCATCCATTCTTCTTCTCACATTCATCGCAGCGAAACGTTTCTCCATTAGTCGCTTCTGGCACCATAGTACCCGGGATGGCCCGATCCCGGGACGGTTGGCACGCTTGCGACTAAGCTCGCCCCTAGCCACGCATCCATTGGCGCGGCAGACCGTGGATTAGGGGAGAGGAAAGGAAAGGATAGAGACGAAAAGAAAGGGCAGGGAAGTAAAGCAGAATGTGTAGAAGCTATAATTGTATATGTGCTCACACAAATATTTTCAATATTAGTTTAAATTCTTTTAAAACTTATCTCTATGGTCTTACACACTTATCTTAATTTTTGTTTCTTCTTTTAGTGTTTGTCTACCTAATTATATATATGAATGAAATTATAAATCCCTCATATTGTTATTGTTAAATATTAATTGTAATTGTTGTGTATAGTTGTAACTTCAGGTTTACCTTAAATTCTTTTGCATGTTTGTTATCTTATATTTTCTTTAATTTGTAGTCTGTAACTGTACCTTTTGTAATAAAATAAAATAAAAATAAATGCATATATATTTCTTCCGATGCAGGGATCGAACCTACGACCATTGACTCCGCGGGTGGAGTGCTCCGCCACTGAGCCAACCGGTCGTCTGATTACCAGCCCTTATTAATCGGCCTTCAATCTCACCCTCACACTTTGCAGAAGTTCACGGAGCAGGAGTACAAGTTCAACCACACGCGCGTCCACCGCGGGTATTGCGTGTCTGCGCGTTGCCGCCACGTCGACGACGTCTCCCTCCCTCGACGCTTCGCCAAATGCGTCAACAACGCCACCAGGGAGCGGTACGGGCTCGGAGCCAAGCTGTCCAGCCTGGACTACTGCGAAACCGAGCGGAGTTCGCCGTTGCAGCCGGTGGACACCATAGACCTGACGTACCTGGTCATCTGCGCACTCATCGTGGTGATGAACGTGCTGGGGACTGTGTACTCTTTGATGCGCAACATCGACCATAAGCGTGAGTGTGTTTGTCGTACTATGGCGACGTATGTATGTATATATAATCTACGTTTTTACGTTCGCCCAAGATCACAAATGACGACCAATTGGCTCAGTGGTGAGACCCTCCGTTCGCGGAGTCAATGGTTGCGGGTTCGATTCCAGCATCGGAATAAATATATGTATGGATTTATAAATATTTATTCCGAGTCTGGGAACCCCCTTAATCCGCATTTCCTTTCCTGCCCTTTCCTTTCTTATCTATCCTTTCCCTTCCTCTCCGCCAATCCACAGTCTGCCGTGCCAATGGATGCGTGGCTAGGGGCGAGCTTAGTCGCAAGCGTGCCGACCGTCCCGGGATCGGGCTCCCCCGGGTACTATGGTGCCTTACCTCAGCATGCGAGGCTCTGCTGGGGCTGACCTCCATCCTCCCTTGCAGCTTGTGGGATTCATTAAGACGATATTAATATACCTAATTTGTTGAAAATGACGGCGACGTGGTTCGCCACCCGTCACGTCCTGATTCTCACGAGGGCGAGAAGCGACCAATGACGAGCCGTTTCGCTGCGATGAATGGCAGCGGATGGAGCTCTGTGGTCTCTGCCAACCCCTGCGGAGGATAGGCGTGAATATATATATATATATATATATATATATATATATATATATATATATATATATATATATATATATATATATATATATATAAAAACATTAGACTTAAACCCGGTAAGAGGTGACGTACCGCTCCTACAAACAACGTAGGTTGTAATATATTCCACATATGCACAGTTCGCGGCAGATAACTACGACTAAATCGTACGGTGGTAGATGACCAGTCATCCAGCTGATGGGGATAGAACCTACCTACCTTTGTAGCACGTAGTGCGGTGGTATAATTGTGCGGCTGGGAGGACATTGAGCAACTCCTCAGAACATTCGCATTCTTTTTTTTTATGGAATAGGAAGGCAAACGAGCAGGCGTGTCACCTGATGGAAAGCAATCAACACCGCCCATAGACATCCGCAGCGACATAGGCAGTGCGGAAGCGTTGTAGACCTTTAAGAAAAGTGTTATTATGGGAGTGGGAATGGGGGGGAGGGTGTTAGGTCCTTTGGAACTTACCCGCTTAACGGACGAAGCGCGGTAGCTAAGGTACCAATCAGACGCCGGTTTTAGAGTGTGGTACTTTCCAGGGCGAGCCGGCCCATTCATGCTACAGACAAATATTATGCTATTCTTGACAAAGTATTCGTCTGCAGCGCGGCTCTACCACTATTAAAAATTCTACGAAATATTTCTCTTCTCCGACTGCTGTTATGGGTTTTATAACAGATTTTCGTTACAGCAAACCGGTATCTGATGGCGTGGTCCTTCACGGAGAACTGGAGAAGGTTGACAGCTTCGTACGAGAATGGAGATGCTAAACTCAATGCGCTTCAACCCCTACACGGAATGAAGTAAGATTCTTATTTCTTTTTCACAGTCCATATATGTCCCACTGTTGAGCACGAGCCTCTCCATTTCTGAAGGAACGGACTTTAACTCACCACGCTTGTCCAATGCGGCGGGGTGTTACCAGACTCGGAATAAATATTTGTAATTTATACATATATTTATTCCGATGCGGAGATCGAACCCGCGACCATTGACTCCGTGTGTGAGATGCCCCGCCACTGAGCCAATCATTCGTCGAAACTTTACTTATGAGTATGTATTAAAACTATTTTTATGGGACAGGAAGGCTAATGAGCAAGCGTGTCTTCTAGTGAAAGCAATCAACGACGTCGATAGACATCTACAACACCGTAGGCAGATGGGGCATGAGATAAGGCCATGGGACACGTCATGGGATAAGCCGAACTACCATTCGGAATAACTCCGGCCGTTGAATTCCACTATCGCACAACTTGCCAAATAGCAGAGTTTCATCCCCGCCATCTGGATATAGCACTGTACGTTTTTTTCGAAATTTCATTCCACGCCCCACTACTCCATAGAACCAGCTATCTTAAGCGGTATTTCCGAACTGATACAACATTGGAACCTTCAAAAAACAAGCGTACTCATATCTAAAGGTGAGCAATGCATTTGCAGCGCTGTTTGCTTTGCGTTAGGTTCGCTCGTTTGCCTTTCGATCCTATTAAAATGTGGTCATGGTATGAAGAATGTTGTTATCGGTACAGGGCGATGACGCTGCTCGGCGTGCTGCTGGCCCACTCCTCGTTCGTGTACCACATGTGTTATCTGTACAACCCGCGCTTCTTGGAAGAAGTAAGTTAACATACTTGTCTATTCGTAAAGGTGGGGGGCTTGCAGTGGCGTAGCGATGGGGGCATCATACCCCTGGCGCTAATAATATATGTTGATTCGTAAATATAAGAATTCGAAAATAATTCGTAAATATAATAATAGAATAAAAGGAACACTAATAGTCTAAATCAAACTGTAATACCTAATATATTCATAATAGAAATGGCACGTCTTTTCTACTGGCAGGGCTGACTCGACATGAGTCTTTCAGTACTTCCTTATGGCATCTACGCTGTGTGGCTGCATAAGTTATCTCCTTTCTTGATTTGTCTGATAAAATAATATGTTATAATAAATATTTGCAGTGTACACAGTACGAACATTCTTTCGTTCAGAACACTATTTATTTCTTAAACGCAATGTAGCTTACGCTTGTTATTTTAAAACGATTTATTAATTTGCGATATTTATCTATATATTAATTCTGGATGAGTGGCGTTCTGGAAGTTTCTAGAAAAACGCACCGTACTGGATGTACGGTGCGTTTTTCAAGAAACTTCTACCCATGCACTACAACTCTGTGGAACCACCAAATCAATACGACATTAGTACTTTCAACATACAATCTTACTCTTATCTTAAAAGCCGGCAACGCATTTGCAAATGTATCTATGGGCGATGATAAATTGGCTCAGAGGCGGCCCCCCCCCCCGGGGTTAATGGTCGCGGGTTTGATCCCTGCATCGGAATAAAAATATTTATGGCCTACAGATATAGGACAAGCGTGGTGGGTTTACGTTCGTTCCTCTAGAAATGTGGAGGCCCATTCTCAGTAGTGGGACATATATTGATTTCCATCAGGCGGCACATTTGCTCGTTTGTCTTCCGTAAAAAAACTTGGCGGGAAAATTCCAAAGCTCCTCCTATTTGACCAACACTAATGGTTGTGTGACAGGCGAGCCTACAACCACTGTCCACCATACTCCAAAACGGCACCGTCGTGGTGCAGACATTCATCATGCTGTCCAGTTTCCTGTTGGCGTACAACACACTGCTGCACATGGACAGCCATCCCGAGAAAAAATTCAACCTCACGCTGCTGAGGGACACGCTGATAAGCCGTATAGTGAGGTGAGTCCGAAACCGTTGGCAATGGACGCCATTGTCGGCGGATTGCGGAGGGTTTTATGCAACCATCATCACCTACGGGGTCGGTGATGGTCGATGAATGCGTATATAAATACATATCCACCAGTTTTCAACCAGTGCGTCCTGCCTGTACTCTCTTACGGTGCCGAAACGTGGACACTGACAGTCCGTCTTTTTCACAAGCTCAAAGTCTTTCACAGGGCTATGGGGCATAGCCCTCTATGCTCAGAATTTCTTTAGTGGATAGAATTTTAAATGAAGAAATTCGCCGGAGAACCGGATTCACCAGTATAACTCTTAAAGTTAGCAGACTGAAGTGGCTGGACACGTTTGTTGGAGAATTGACAACCGTTGGAGTAGACGAGTGCTGAAGTGGAGACCGCGTGGAATGGCGGTCTCCGTAAGGTATCTGGCAGAGGCTGGATGCGTGTAGCCAAAGATTGGGTTACGTGGCGCGACTTGGGTGAGGCAGTGGACTGCCGTGGACTTATATTGATATAATGATTGGTGGTGATGAAGACTCGTTTTTGGTCATTGCGCCCGCCTATGTAAGTAACATGGATCATTAAGGACAGCTTGGTTATCTCCGCCAGGATCACGCCTGCCTACGCGTTCGTGATGGGCGTGGTGACCACGTGGTGGCGACACGCCAGCTCCGGCCCGCTGTGGGCGCCGATGGTGGGGGGCGAGTGCGCTCGCTGCCGCCGCAAATGGTGGACTCAACTCCTGTACATCAACAACTTCATCAACGTCGACGAGAAGTGCCTCATCCAGACCTGGTATTATATACATATGATTAATGGAATCAGGCGTTACTTTGCGCAAATCCATCACTATGTGGACAGTCAAAAGTTCTACTTAGCTAAGATCCGCGACAAGCAAAACAATAACAGAAAATTAATAATGTGTGTTTTCCTGCTGGATGAAGTGATTTTACTTAACTTAAACCAAAAGTTATCGAAAAACGGCCGTCAGCAACTCTCTACCCACCAACCACTATACACAACACCAAACACACACTACCACTCTAGAGTCTACTATACCTGAAGATGCCTCGTGTTGAGGCGAAACACGTGTCGTTTACAAGGTGGAAAAGTGGTAGTGTGTGTTTGGTGTTATGTGTAGTGGTTGGTGGGTGGCGAGTTGCTGACGGCCGTTTTTCGGAAAGATTTAGTTTAAGTTCCATGTAAATTCCTTCATCCAGCAGGAAACACACACATTATTAATTTTCTGTAATTGTTTGCTTGTCGCGGATCTTAGCTAAGTAAAAGTTTTGACTATCCACATTATATACATATGTTTTTATAGCAAAAAAGGCTCCCGGCAGACCTGTATGCTCATCTATACGGGTCACCCTTTAGTTAGTGATCACCACCGCTTATAGGCATCCGCGGGAGGCGTTTTAGATGCGTTGCCGATTTTTTGTGAACACATACGCTCGTCTTTTACCGTACTTACCATTTGTTTTTGTGTTACGCACACTCTAACAGGTGTCGGCAGAATGACCAATAAAATATTAAATTATACATACATCATTAAATTATACATACATCATTAAATTATACATACATCATTAAATTATACATACATCATTACATTATACATACATCATTAAATTATACATACATCATTAAATTATACATACATCATTAAATTATACACACATCATTAAATTATACATACATCATTAAATTATACACACATCATTAAATTATACATACATCATTACATTATACATACATCATTAAAGTTGAGTCAAGGCCTGTTCTTTGGCACATTAATGGTAATTTAATTTATTCTGAAAATGTTTGTAGTACTTTACTCTAATTTTTAGCTTTATATGTATTGAAGTGAAAAATTGATTTTGAAGAATTTTTATTTACTTATATAATTTATATAATATTATAATAAAGTTAGTTTGAAATTTCAAAATACAGTTTTAAGTTTTCACTTCTGTCGGCAGGCCTCATGACTGGCTCCAATGTTTTTGATAGTTACTTTTGATGTTATTTGTATTGTGCCCTGAACAAACAAGTTACAGTACGCTGTGACTTTTAGTGTTTGTTTGTTTGAGTATTTTATATGGTTTATTTAGTGTAATAAATGACTTGAGGTATAAAGAACTGCTTTTTTATAGGATAGGAAGGCAAACGAGCAGGCGTATCACCATCACATATCACCTGATGGAAATCAATCAACGCCTTCCATAGACATCCGCAGTGCAGCGTTGTCAGCCTTTGATAAATATGTTGTAGGGTTGTTTCACGAAAGTTCCAAAAAATTCTTTGAGGTAAATTTCCAGATATTTCCGAATCAATTGTGAGCTCTTGTTAACTACTTCAACCACAATATGTAACCAACTACCTTCCGCAGTATTTCATAACCTATACGACATTTAAATCTTCAGAAAAAGAAGTCTACTCATATCTTAAAGGCCGGCAACGCATTTGTGATGCCTATGGTGTTGTATATGTCTATGGGTGGGGTTAATATCCATCGGGTGATTCTTATCCCCTAAAAACGTAGCACTTGCTGACGGTCTGTGCCGTGCGCAGGTTCCTGGCTGTGGACATGCAGCTGTACGTGGTGGCTGCGTTGCTCCTCGTTACCCTGGGCCGGAGACAGCGCGCTGTGGCCCCGGTGCTCGGCGCGTTGCTGGTGGCCGCCGTCGTCGCCAACTTCACCATCGCTTACACCTGGAACTTAAAGCCATTCCTCCTCATCAAGTCTCTCGAGTAAGTACTACGTATACAAAATATTTTTCAACACCGACTGCAACAACAGCCCTAGAGACATATTTTTTTAAAAATTGGGATAAAAAACTTGGAATGCCCAACTCAAAGAAGTCAGTTGAAAAGTTTTCCCTTCCGCAGTGTCCTTGAAAATGCAGCGAAATTTGTTTCCCACCGCAACCAAGACTGCTCTAGCACAAACACCTCTCCTTCCAGAATTCGATTCTTCTATCTTAATCTTACGGAGGTACAAATTGACAAATTTGAGCACTGACAAAACTTCTGTATAAGGTTTATCAATATCAGCCCGAGGCAGTCCACTGCTGGACATAGGCCTCACTCAAGGCGCGCCATCTAGCTCGATCTTCGGCTACACGCATCCAGTCTCTGCCAGCCGCCCCGCTCAGATTGTCGCTCCGTCTAGCAGGGGGGCGTCCCACACTACGTTTGCCGAGTCGCGGTCTCCACTCCAGCACTCGTCTACTCCAAGGAATATCGGTTCTCCGACAAACGTGTCTAGCCCATTGCCACTTCAGTCTACTAAGTTGAAGAGCTATGTCGGTGACTCTGCTTCTCCTGCGAATTTCTTCACTTCGTATTCTATCCACCAGAGAAACTCCGAGCATAGCCCTCTGAGTGACTTTGAGCTTGTCGAGGAGACGAACTGTCAGTGTCCACGTTTCGGCACCGTAAGAGAGCACGGGCTAGACGCACTGGTTGAAGACTTTTGTCTACAGTATAAGGTTTAATAATGTTTAAAAAAATGTGATTACAGAGTATGGCGCAGTCGGTTTACGGGGGATGCGTCATTCAACTGGATGTACTCCGCGCCCTGGAGTAGCCTGCCCGCCTCACTGCTGGGGCTCGCCGCTGCCTTTCTGCACAGACACTGGCAGCAGATCGACTTCAAACCCAACGACAGCTTGGTGAGCTCTCTTCTTCTTTTATGAGTGCCTCTTCGACTTGCGAAGGTTGACAGCCAATTCAGCACAACTCTCCTCCTCCTTCGCGAGATGCAGCAGTTCTACAACACTCGCTATCTTTATGAATTTTCCTAAAGATAAACTACAACAGTCAGACCGAGTCAATCAAAGTATATAAGTTTCAAACAACCCCATCCATCACTGCGGGTGCGGGTGCATGGCTACAGTGTGTGCAACTTTAATAAAACATCGTTCGTCCCACAGGTGTGCCGCATGCTATATCGTCTTTCCATAGTGTGTATACCGGTGTGGATTCTGGGGGGGCACCTCTTGAAGGACATGACGTCACCAGCGCACGTGGCGCTGTACGCGGCCCTCGACCGCCCCGTCTTTTGCCTCATTATCACGGTCGCCATGTTTGGATTCATATACAAAATTGACAGTGAGTTTTTTTTTATATTATAATTTCGGTACCTATATTGGGATTTATTGCTTTAATAATTAGCCTGTGTTACAGCAAAATATTGTCGTGTCCTCTATTCTATAGCAATTGTGTACCACAGAATATAAAAAATATATTTTACTAGCGGTAGAGCCACGCTGCAGGCGAATATTTTATCAAAAACGGCATAATATTTCGTGCGGTGAGCAGTTGAGTTCCGGAGGCTCAACCCCTCCCGTCCCCTTCCCCTTTCACTCCCCCCTCCCATAATGACACTCTTTAAAGGTCTGCAACGCTTCTGCACTGCAAATAGGCGGCGTTGATTGCTTTCCATCAGGTGACACACCTGCTCGTTTGCCTTCTTATCCCATAAAAAATATATTATTTATAACTAAACAATTATCTTTCTATTGTTAAAAACTTGGACTTTATGCTAGTGATGTTTGTTTGCGTGTGTGTTTTATTGTATTATGTATACTGGTTACTATATTTCAGACTATGTCCAAACGTGTCCAGACCATTGCCATCACAGTTTGCTATTTAGAAAGAGCCATATTATTGTCTTCGGTTTTCCGGCGAAACGAATTTCTTCCTTCCGAAATCTATCCAACAGAGAAACTCCTAGCGTGGCCCTCTCCATAGTCCCTCTCAGCGACATTAAATAAATAAAAATATTTATTTAAAGTTGGTAATTTTAAAAAACGAATACTATACACTTATGCCTCTTTCTTTCTCTTTCTATAAATATGTGTGTTGCTTCTTATTTATGAGACTGGTGGACCAAGGTTGATAGCAGTACAAATGGTAGATATGTCTTAAACTAGAAACATCTAGAAGAAACCGTTTGTTTTCGAAGGCCTGTGCTGGAAGTTGATGTCGTGGAGCGGTTGGAGGCCTCTTAGCCGCATGTCTTTGTCCATACTGCTGGTTCACTGGTGTTACAACCTCATGCTTATTGGGGTCAAGACGGACCTCGCCAGGGCTTCCGTTTATGAAATAGTAAGTGGATTGAAATCTTTGATAATATAGAATATGAAAAATTAAGCGATGGTAAATGAAAGATAAATAATTAAAAAGATTATTTATATTAAATAAATATATTAATATTTGCTTATTATATATGTATGTATACATATGTTACCTTATTATATTATATTAATATTACATAGACACTTGTATCTTTACATTTACAAAATATATACTTTACATGTACATTTTTTGTTTGTCTGTGGGGACTGCTTTGTGGATTTTCGAATTAAGCTTTTTTTTTCAAAATTTCTAATCATCAATATTCAATTATTTGGATTAAATAAAGTTGAAGTGTGTCGTATAATTTATTTATTATATTATAATTTATTTGTTTATGTAACTATTTTAATTTATCGCGAAAAAATGTGAATTGTGTCGATAAAGCAGGATTATATGGTGCGCCGATAGAGCAGTCCTCCTGATTTACCGTACAGCAGTAGGTTCTATCTGTTTAAAAAAACAGTCTAATGACACTAACACTACTTTAACAGAATTAAGTGTTCAACGCAAACTACCACGTTCAAACAAGGAATATTCGACCTATAACCTAATATAAATATGGTACAATATTTCTAGTTTGAAAGTAGTAGTTGAGATTCAAAACCTAATTTTGAATCCGTACACCTTATATAAACAAAAATAAGTATATATAAACGCAGGAGGGCATCCTGAGCACCAGTAATCATCCTGAGAATCGTGGGCGCGGCGATGGGATCGAACTCAATGATACACTCACTGACAATGGATTATAATTACTACAATACATTTCACTTCACTATAAATATAAATTTACTTATTAAATCGAGCACTTAGCGGTTCGTCACCAACTGCACCATAATTCGAACTGTGCCGAATATGGCCGCCCCACATTCATATATACGACGCTCTGCTAGAGGGACGCACAAAGATCACCCACTCTTTGTTTCTGATACAAATAACGCACGCTTTGTCTATGAATAAAATGACTCATTCTTTGTCGTTGACAAAGATAAATCACTCTCGGCGGTGAAGCGCCGTCATATAGGAGATTTATCGAACAACAAACAACTTTGTTTCCAGGGCGGTCACTGGCACGTGGTCATCTTCATGACATACGTGACGTCACTACCGCTTCATCTACTAGTGGAGCTGCCTCTGCACAAGTTCTGCCAAGCCCTGTTGTCATGATTTACATAGTATTAGAAACTAACAATAGTTTGTAGCAACCATGAACCAAATGTACATAGCTACTAACATTGGATATACCTAGGCAGTTAATTTAACTAAGCTAAGTTAATTTGAGCGTAGGAAGTTGAATGCAGAGCTCTATTTGAAATACTTAAGTACAAAAGAATGTCCCATGAATATAATCCTTTGTTAATGCCATTAATAACAGTTTGGAATTAAATTATTTTTTATATATAGTGAAAACTTTAAAGCACTTTATGATGTTATCAACTTGTTTATAAATACAAGTGGTTATAACAAAAGTTATATGACAAACATGATTACTTGAATATAAAATATTGAAAATAATTTGAATTGAAAATAAATCATATGTACACATAGTTACACTTGCCTTGTTAGCAAAATAACAACAAGACAAGATGATAGCGTATGTACATTCATTAGAACAACTGTATATACTACAAATTATGGTAAAAAGTGTAAAATTGTAATCTACGTCCAAATAATTTAGCCAATGTGTCGAAATTCCCCACAAAGAATTTGTAATATCACATATACATTTGTAATATCTATGGCACAATTTGTAATATCACATATACATTTGTAATATCTATGGCACAATTTGTAATATCACATATACATTTGTAATATCTATGGCACTTCGAATGTCTATGGGCGGCGTTTATTGCTTTCCTGCTCGTTTGTCTTCCTATCCCATCAAAAAGAATAATAGTAATAATTTACTTTTGAATATATTTTTTTTTGAAATGAAGAAATTGGGTTCGTATTGTTTTCTATTTACCAAACCAAATGTGAAATATAATTAACGAGATCGTGCCCGGATAAAATGTATCGAAAAAATAATTTACAACATGCAGCTTAGCATTTATGACGAAAGACAACCAACTTAAAAACTCATCGGCAATGGTTGTATTTTATGTTTGTAAAATTTTGATGCTTGGTGGATGGTATTTTTAATTTTTGGATAAAAAAATAGCAAGATAAGGTATTTTAGCGATCCAAAATTGTGTTTAAACTTTGTTGTAGGTAAAAGTTATTACTATTTAGGAACAATAGGTTTTTATTTAGAGTTCTATGAGATAGATGTGTGTATGAATTATCCGAACAATTAAAATACAATGTAAAGCTCTGTTAATAATACGAGTGTTTACTTCTGCAACCTGTGATATAAGTTTAATGTTTGTGTAATTTAATTAATTATGAAATGGTAATGTTTACGGTCAATAAAACATTTGTATTTTAATATTCTTATTTATTTTTTCTTCTTCCTCACATTGAGAAAGCATGGTATATTAAAAAGCTTTAATCAACTATATTTTGGATATCAAATTCAAAGATAAGAGTTCGGTATAGAAAAATGTTTAGTTTAAGGAGTTCCAAGAGGCTATTAAGGGATGTTTGTTGAAAACGGGCCTCTATATCAATCATCAATAATGTTTAAAATTAAGATAAAAATACCTTAAAAAAACTGGGCAAAAAATCTTTAATTCGTCTAATTCAAAGAATATTTCTGAACCGATACAATGCTTTCAGCATTTCCCGTTTGCCAGCAAAGTTTTGCAACGCCTCTGATGTTGCATTTGTCTATGGGTGGCATGAATTAAAAAATCCATTTACTGATTGTATTTCAAGCATCTTTATTCATTATTTATTGCGACTGGCGACTATCAATGAATTCTATTAGTGTCACGTCAGCTATAGGGGTCACGCAATTGAATAAAAACTCAAAAAATAAAAAAGTGGAAAACTCGCACCGTGGTAACTTTCGTGTGCTAGAGAGCTAAAAGAAACAATAAAAATTAAAACTATACATAAATGAAAAGAAGTAAATGCCATTTTAATCAAAATAACAACATAACGTAAAAAATAATAATAATTAATTAATGCATACGAATATAGCACACAAATGATATAACATATAAAACAAAAATTAGACTACAAAAACTAAAAAAATAACAAATCTTATCAGTAAATTTGGATCAAGTCAAGACCTGTGTATAAAATCGTGGTTTATGTATTGGTTATGTTATTACTGTTTTGTTGCAATTGCATTGCATTGCAACACCAAAAACACACTTTTTAATATATGTCAAAAATAATATAACCAGTACATAAACCACGGTCTTATACATCTTGTAACATCGTTGACTTACTTATGTGGACAGTCAAAAGTTTTACTTAACTAAGATCTGCGACAAGCAAAACAATAACGGAATATTAATAATGTGTGTTTTGTCCTGCTGGATGAAGTGGGTTTATTTGGAACTTAAACCAAAAACTAACCGAAAATCGGCAATCAACTCTCCATCCACCAACCACTATACACAACACCAAACACACACTACCACGTTGCAAGAGCTGTGTATAAGACTATGCTCATCACATATAATTATAATTGCTACGTTTAATTATATCTGTATCCCTGTATCTCGCAGTGATTATAAACTTTGCTATATCTGTGCTACTCTTGACACCGCAATTGTCACTTGTCAATTCAAATCAGATTTAGGAAGGCAACGATAAAACAATATAAAATATAAAGCATAAAATCTCTCCTATAGGTACCTAAGCGATATTTTGCGTAAATGTTGATTCAGTGTTTGAAAAGATGTCAACGTCCGTTTTGAAAGTGGAAATCGAGAGCGAAGCGTGTACAATATGCGGCGTCGCCGGCGAACTGTTGAGTCCCGAGGAGTACGACGCGGGGACACCGCATCTGCAAGTGCCCCTGCGCACAATACTATTACAACTCAATAACAATAAGGTATTATGATAAACGGTGATATGAACCATACGTTTTATACATCCCAGGATATGTAACAAAGTAAGCTGTAGTTTGTGATGCCACAAACTTAGATGATCAATAGTCTCGCGTTATATATATATATATATATATATATATATATATATATATATATATATATATATATATATATATATATATCATACATAGGCCTCACCTAAGGCGCGCCAATTCACCATATTCTCGGCTACACTGGATGCGTGTAGCTGAGGATCTGGCTCTAGAAGATTGAAGATGCACCATAATAGATAGTAGCAATTCGAGGGCTCATCAAATTAGGTTGAGATGTCTGCTTGAAATGCTATCAGATAGGGACTATGCCAGTGCCTGCATTTAGTCTATGATTTAACTGTGTCCAATATATAGTGCATTATTACCAAATATCACTATTTTATTTGATACTCATTTTTCAGGTAGTTCCTGAAGGTAGACTTTGCACTGACTGCATTCGGCGTGCAAAGGAAGCCTACGAATTCAGCAGTGCACTCAGTACAAAAGGCGCCCCACCACTCAGCGAAAAAATTAGAGCACTAAGACGAAAACTCCATGAGCTTACTCAGAAAATTGATGTTTTCATAGTTGTGGGTGGGCCAGGGATTAACTCTGGAGGCACATACAGTGAAGATGATATCATTATGGTGGAGAAAGAGGCCCTCGCCGCAGCAGCAGCGGCTGATGATGAGGACCTTGAGAGGGCAAGGAATGCTTGCGGTGAAACTGTGTACCAGTGCACAGTTTGTCCTTTATCTTTTCAGGTGAGTTTACATCATCCACCAATTATTCAACATTCATTTATATATTGTATTCTCGCCAAGTACAAACATATTAAAACACTACTTTATTTTTTAAATTGTGATTAAACTAAATTCACAGCATATAGTAAGTTAAACGACAGGGATGGAAAACTAAAGTGAATAAAATACAAAGATTAATAAAAGTACTCTTAAAAAAAGTAAATATGTTGCGTATTTGAGGTGAGATTAATTGCAAACCATCGTCTCAAAGATTTTTTATGCTATTTTAACAAAGTATGTTAAACTGGATTAATAATAGCATTAATTAATAATAAATCTGGCCTTTGCCTCCAACTGTACAAGGCACAAGTCAGGCCACGCATGGAATACTGTTCTCACCTCTGGGCCTGGGCTCCCCAGTATCAACTTCTTCCATTTGATCACATACAAAGTCGTGCGATCCGAATCGTTGATGACGAAGATCTCACCAATCGGCTTGATTCTCTAGTGCTGCGGAGAGATGTCTCATCTCTCAGCATTTTTTACCGTTTCTATCATGGGGGGTGCTCCGAGGAATTGTTTGGAATAATTCCCGTCGCCGAATTCCACAACTGCACCACTCGCCGTAAAGAAAAATTTCATCCCCACCATTTGGATGAGTGGCGATCGACTACGGTGCGTTTCTCCCGTAACTTCTTTCCACGCACCACCAGTTTGTAGAATCAGCTAACCTCGGCCGTCTTTCCGAACCGTTATGACATTGGAACCTTTAAAAAACAAGCCTATACATACCTAAAAGGCCGGCAACGCTTCCGCGACTCCTGCGATGTCGCGGTTGTCCATGGGCGGCTTTCCATCAGGCGACACGCTTGCTCGTTTGCCCTCCTATCCCATAAAATAAAATTAATATAAATACACCTAAATTCTTAATCATGTGCTTTTAACTTTTTCCACAGGGACGATAGCAACTTGAGCAATTTCCCAGCATTTTTAATACATTTTATATCTCTAACTTTAAATGAACACACATCCAATAAATGTTTTAAACATTTACATTTTCTGTATCAATTTATACACTTTTACAATAATTTCTTAAACATTATAGTTCTTGTAATTTGCTTTGTATGATATTTTATATAACAATAGTTATATAATATATAATAGTTCTACGATATCTAGTATTCTGTTTGTTTTTTATGGGCAAAGGCTTCCCCAAGTCTTCTTTATAATTTGCCAACCTTGTCCAAGTCCTGCTAGCTATTTCGAAAGTTTCATCCTCCCAACACATAAATTTCCTGCTTCTAGTTCTTTTTTGGCCTCTTGGGTACTGTGTTGGTATGGTTTTGCTCCATTTTTACTTACATCTTAATGGAGATGCAGAGAATATAACATCCTCTTATATATATGTACTTAAAAGACATTAAAAGTAAATAGTCATTGTTTGGATTTCATTTCCTAATCAAATAACAGGTGAGTGAGTTACCTCTCAAGTGCAAAAGGTATATTATGTGCTATTGGATATAATGCGTGTAACATGTGATTGCTTGTATGCATGCGTGCGTGCGCGCGCAGCGTGCGAGCGAGTACCGCGCGCACGCGGTGCAGCACGGCGCCGGCGCGCGCCACTCGTGCTGGACGTGCGGCGCTCAGTTCGCGAGCCGCGCGGCGCTCGCCGAGCACGCCGCGCGCCACGCCGACGACGCGCCTCTCTGCCGTCTGTGCAACATGCGGCTCGCGGTGAGTGCCTTGAGAGCGGTCACGCTCATGAGTTCGTAGTTTCCGTAAACATTTGTCTTAGTTTCCATAAAGGTACTAACACATGCTCATTGCTAGCACGAAGGCATGCTTTATGCTACTAATTAGCAATTGCTTATTAGTGGCGCGTGTGTCAAGATATTGCTAGTAATGAGCGTGTTATTTTCGAGCATGCTCCCCAACTTGGCTGACGGATCGTACCAGCGGTCGCAAATAGGTTTTTATTCTCAAGTGGACGTTGCTACTTATCTACTGGTATTCTTATTTATTGACGCCTCGTGGACACACGACGGAAAACCATATGGACAAAAGTTAATAAAGCACGAATAATGATTGCAGGACGCGTCGGAATTCCGGCGGCACGAGGCGGCGTGCGTCGCGCGCTGCCCCGCGTGCGGCGACACGTACCCGTCGCGCGCCGCGCTCGCCGCGCACGCGCGCGCCGCGCACGCCGCTCCCGGCGCGCCGCCGCCGCTCGTGTGCGCCGTGTGCTTCGCGACGTGCGCCACGAGCGAGGCGCTGTCCGCGCACGCGCTGCGCCATCGCCACGCCGACCGCTTCCTCTGCGGATACGACGCGTGCATACTGCGATTCTCTAACAGGTCACACATACACACACACACACACGCGCGCTACAAATTATTAAAAATATTTTTTTATCAACCGACCTTACCTTTAACACGTTCACGCCGGCGTGACCCACCGGTGGGTCACGCTTAACTATCCCGTGGGGCGACGTGCATCACAGGTGAGTCACTTGTTTTCAGAAAATAAGTCGTTAAAAAATAAGTTTATTTTCGACTCGAGCTGCTGTAATCTCGCATTGAGTGCGTTCGAACTCGCAACAGTGTCGCCCCGCCACCGCCCGCCCCGCGGAGCGTAAGGAGATAAGCCAGTCCCTCCTCACGCGAACACAACATAGACATTTGCCCCCGCCCCGCCGTGAACGTGTTAATTTGATGATCATTAAGTTAAAAACTGTTGACTGTCAGGTTGAAGGTTTGTCCTTGAGTGTGATAGAAACTTTCACCGTTTGTCCATTCAGCCTCTATTCGAATCAATGAACATTACTTAAAAAAATGTTCACTCTGATATTATGGTTTATGCATTTTTTTTATGGGATAGGAGAGCAAACGAGCAAGCGTGTCGCCTGATGGAAAGCAATCAACGCCGCCCATGGATAAGTGTAATAAGTAAAAGCGTAGTAAGGTTAAAATGTGTTATCACCATACTCGGACATCCATCTCCATGAAGGACATTATGCAATAAATTGAATCAAAATGTAAGTTCACAGTCGCCGCCATGAGTTTTCCATATTTGTATGTGTGTGTGTGTTATGGTGTGATGTGGATGTGTGTAGTAAATAAATAAACAAAGTACAAGTGTAGCGGCAGCGACATCTATATATTGTATCTGCACACTATTGACGTGACCGCATGTAACATGCATGAATGCTGAGCGTTGTGCCCGTACGACGCAGGAGCGAGCTGATGGCGCACATCCGCAAGTGCCACAGCGGCGCCCTCAGCGAGCCCGAGCAGGACCAGGAGCCCGAGCCCGAGCCCGAACCGGAGCCGCAGCCGCAGCCCGAGCGGCCCTCCTCAGTCAGCTGCGAAACATGTGGCCGCAGGTGAGACTCCACATTCACAGAAATAATAAGCACAGGATTCGTGTGAAGGGATGAAAGAATTTATGGATGTTTATCACTTTTATTCTCATATTTTTCACTTACTAACAATGTTATTATTATATAGAAAATTACAGTAAAAATAATATTATTACTCAGGTTTATTAATCCTTCTTGGCGGGATGAACCAAGCCGACGAGGATTTTACGCACTAAGAATGTGCCGGCCGCGTGCTTCCCGACGTCACCGAACCAGCGGAATCTGTAAACAACGCTATCCGACAGATCGCCATCTGTCGGATAGCACAGAACAGAACAATATTTACCGTGATAGCTAATATCATCATATTTTACCACTGCTTCGACCCATCGCAGGCAGTGGATGTAACTCACTTTATAACAACATACTGGTATTATGTGATTAGTGTACCCGCACCGTAGAAGTTGATTTTGTTGGCAATCAATCGTTCACTACACGGTATCGTTACAACAAGTCGCCACCGTGTTTAACAACTATCGGCGACATCTGTGGCCCGCCGGCAGATCTAAACTATGTGTGAAGACAATTAGTGAGATGAAACATGTGGGTCGATACAACACTGATATTGTGTTGACCCTCTGTGTGTGTGTTATGCCCGCCCGACTTTTACCATCATGAATAATTACAACAATTCGTATCCATCATGTATTATTGTGCTGGTTTTGCAAAATTCACATTGCTTTATGCACTCTGCTTTACCCGTAGCAGAACTCCCTCAACGGCCATTCAACAAAATTCCATAGGTCGTTAGTTCATATCCGGCTTGAAGGACCATCGCGTGCATGTATAATAAAAATGCGGTTTTATATTGGTAAAAAAGTTAATTTATCATTTTAGCACACCTATCAGTAGAGAAGTTAACGCGAAAGAAGAAAAGGTATTGCCACCAAAGTAAAATAAAGTATAGCCATACCAAAATGTTATTAGTAAATGTAACCCTTTGCGGACGGAGGGCGCCTCTCAGTCGCCGCGGCGATGCGCGCGGCGGTCGAGTGGCGCGCGACAGGCGACAGGCGACAGTCTGTGTTTGTATTGCATTTCGTTACCTCACATACCTGTGCCATAAATGGTTCTCAAAAAGGTTCCCTACCTTTTTACAATTTTCCTCATTTACAATTTCCCACTAACTCGCCTTGCTACCTCTTTCGAAGAAGAGAGACTCCATCGTCCGAAAAGGGTTAATTGAACAAAAAGTGTTTGTACATGGATTGTTTATGAACACTTTCAGTTTCGGGTCGGCGGCCGCCATGAAGCGCCACGCGCGCGTGCACCGCAACGTCAAGAGCGCACGGCAGGTACGTACGCGGCCCTCGGAGCCGGAACTGGGACCGACTCAAAGGAATATACCACAATGGTTACACTGCGACTAATCATGACAAATTGTCCACGAGGAGGTGAGGTTGAGAGTGAGGTCAGGTTTATTAGTGGTTGATCCGCGCTGCAGACGAATACTTTGTCAAGAATGGCATATTATTTGTCTGTAGCATGAATGGGCCGGCTCGCCCGGGGAAGTACCACACTCCCGCAGGAAACCGGCGATTGAGTGGTAGCTTAGCTATCGCATTTCGTTCGGTGAGTAGCTGAGTTCCGGAGGTCCAATCCTCCTACTTCTCTTCTTTCCATAATGAAAGTTTTCCTAAAGGCCGGCAACGCTTCTACATCGCCTATGGTACTGCGGATGTTTATGGGCGGCGTTATTTGCTTTACATCAGACGACACACCTGCTCGTTTGCCTTCCTATCTCATGAAATAAAGAAAACATATGTGTGGACTCTAACATACCGTTTTATTATTATTAACAATAATCAACATACTCCCGGGGTGGCCGACCAATCAGCTATTACTCCGGTTGGTGTTGCAAGGCAAATAAAAAATATAATTTTAATACAGGCGGTAATAATATCGCAGTGTTTACACTAATATAAGTATTTATTAAGAATAATTTTTAACTATATTGTAATCTATGTAATATAATGCAGGAGAGCGCGGAGTGGGGCGAGCTGATGCAGGGTGGCGAAGAGGGCGAGGGCGTGGAGTACCTCGAGATGGACACGCTGGACGACGGAGACTTCGTACACTAGCGCATCTACAACCCTCTCCCCCCCCCTCCCCGGCACACACAGTCCCTGAGTGGTTCTTCTGAACCTAATTGGGCACTTTTCCGTTGGCCGGGCGCAAGTGAAAAGATCATCACCAAACGATGAAGAATTCCATCAAATTTCTTACAACTTAACCTAAACTTTTTTCCCCATAAAAACACCTAACCTGATCTATTCTTTTTAAATATTGGCATTTATTAGGATGGTGAGGTTTTTTACGTCGCTGCACAACATTTAGATTTAATTGTAACAAATATGACGGAATTCTACAATAATTGGTGATTTTTCGCTTGCAGTTTGAACAGGAAAGTACCTAAAATTGTATTCAACAAACGTTGTTCATAGGTGGGTGCAGTCTGATTGTTTATGTTGGGCCATAGGTTACACAATCTATCCATAGATGTCTATCCGTGTCCGTAGAGTCAGTCTGATCAACGGGTTTGCCTTCGACAACAACCACTGCAATATATATTTCCGTGGCTCGTGTCGATGCAAATACATAGCCGCTCTTTCAGATCGATTGTTGTGCTGACGGTGGGACGATGGTGCACCACATATAAAATTATATCTCCTAGTGACATTATGTATTCATTAAACCTCTTTTGCTCAGTAAAAAACATTATTTATTTATAAACAACAACAATTTATATAACAATATAGGTAACAGTTAATACTGTGTGTGTGTGTGTGTGTTCCACAAGGTTTCACACTTTCAGTTTACACGTTGAAACTAATAGATAGCGCCTTTACTACAATTACCAAAAGAAAATACTAGTAAAATAAACGTCTGTACTGATAGACTGACATTCATTCAATTACCCTCACTTTGGTGTTACAAAACCAAAACTTTGCGCTTCGTGCTATTCTTTCCTTTGAGGTTTAGCTCATCATTAGGTAAACTACCCGCGCGAAGCAAGGACGGGCAGCCAGTGTTATATAAATGAAACTTTACCGCGTCTGTTTTGAAGTGTTAGGAAACGTGTCTAGTATGTGGGTAGTTCTCGTACTACGGTGTAGGTGGTGACTAGCAAACTGGCAGGGTGGCTAGGGGGTGTGATGGTCTGCGGCGACGGCGGCGGTGGTGGTGGGGTCGGGTTGTTCCCGCGGCCGCTCCCGACATATGAGCGCCACGCGCCGCCGCCGGGGCAGCGGCTGGCCGCACCACACGCTGCGCTCGCCGCCCAGCACCTCGTGCGTGAACTGGTACCGCGCCACGCCGCTGTGCGCATACAGTTATACTCCACAACAAAAAACTGTGTACGATATCGTATTGGAAGTCGGAAGAATTTGTGAGTACAAGGCCCGTAAATAGTGGACTGGAGAGAACTGAAACCATGGGAGGGTATAATAGCGGTCTCAAGTGCGGTCGAGACCTCAGCTCGACCACCTTCCGGTTTAGGTAGCAAGCGTTGGCGACCTTTAAGAATTGTGTAGATATTTGTTTTTTTAAGAAAATATCGCTGGAGGTAGCGGGTTCTACATGGTAGGGAGTACATGGAAAAAGGTTTCAGGCAAAATGCACCATACTGAATGACCTCTTTTCCAGATTGTAGGGATAAAACGTTTCTTGCGACGAGTTGTGCAGCAGTGCAAATCAGAGACCAGCATTATTCCAAACCTTCCCTCGGAGCACTCGTCATGGTAAAATTAATAAACGCTGCTGGCAGCTAAGATATCCCTTCACAGTGATAATACGTCAAACGAGCGGTGTTCCCATTCAAGAGAATATCATATGTGTTCGCAAAAGGCAACGCAACTGAAACAGATCCGGCGTTGCGGATGTCTATGACGGCGGTGATTACTCACCAGTAGGTGACCTGCACGCTCGTTTGCCTGCTCTACTTTATAAAAATCACAATCCACTACCGGGCATGGATGTAGTCTCCAGTAGCTGGGTAGGCCAGTTAGCCAACCTTTGAATACTTACTAACTTCATTATGGTGTAAATAAGGATGGGTATATCATTATCAGGTGTAAATTAACCAACTGATTGTGCTACACTTACCACCAAGTGACCTGCACGCTCGTTTGCCTGTTCTGCTATTAAAAAAAGTTACCTCATGACGTAGAGGCTCCGCCGCTGTAGTAGCGCGTCCAGGGTGAGGTGCGCGCGGTCGCAGTGCACGAGCCGCATCACGGCGCTCGACAACAAGCACAGCCCCGCGATCGTATCGCCACAGAACTGTTCCGCATGGGGAAAATTAAAACTTGATCATCAGTAACTGGACGTCATTAGTGGGAAGGATAATGTAACTGAATATTATCAGTGCGAAGGATAATGTAACTGGATATTGTCAGTGCGAAGGATAATGTAACTGGATATTATCAGTGCGAAGGATAATGTAACTAGAGGTCATCAGTGGGGGGATAATGTAACTGGATGTCATCAGTGGTACGACTAATGTAACTGGATGTCATCAGTGGTGCGGATAACGTAACTGGATATCATTAGTGAGGGGATAATGTAACTGGATGCCATCAGTGGGGAGATAATGTAACTGGATGCCATCAGTGGGGAGGATAATGTAACTGGATGTCATCAGTGGGGGGATAATGTAACGAACCCGCACAGCGTCGACATGCGGGCGGATGTGTCCAGCGGCGGCCAGGTCCAGAACGTGCACGCGCGGCAGGAGTTGCGCGCCGTTAACGAACGCACACGCCCGCACCCGGCCGAACACCGCCGCGTTGCGCTCGCTCCACAACTCTCGCTCCGTCTCGCGGTACCCCTCGATGGCCTGCGTTACCAACAACACTTAAAACGCCAAAGAACTTGCTACAGTTCTTTGAGGAGTTGGGGTGCTAAGATAGAGATAGAGATAGTGTTGGCTGAATGGATAGAAGCGATCCATTCAGCCAACACGCAAAATAGATACATGATGTCGCGTTGCAGGAATCAGCTTGTCACACCATCTACTATCTAACACGCTTAACCCTACACAAGACAGAGGATTTGGGGGTAAAATCTTATCACAAATGTATTCATTATTTCCCAATAAATTATTAAATAAACACATTATCCGGTGATTGTAAATAATAGGAGCAGCTACTAAGATTTTCCTCTGTTCTTAGCAGATATATCTTTCCGAACTGGCAGTGGATTAGAAATATTGTTAATCCAAAAGTAATCTAATAAAGATATTACGATCTAATTCATAATTCAATGATTCAGATGAATATTTTTTTTACAATAACCCACTTTGTGAATCGGCACGAATAAAAAAGTATTAATGATTTACACATCCCTCATACATAAAAATTTCCAAAATTTGGTTCCAATTAAATAAAAAATAGTTATAAAATTCTCAATCAAACCTTTCTATGAATGTAAGATAGTAATTATCAAAACTTATTCATAATGTGAGAGAGGTGTTATTTAGTTTTATACTTATATTAAACATAATAGATTAGTTATTAGATTGTTATATAAACATAAGTACTTGTAAGCATTATTTTATCAATCATATTTATATGGCATCATCACTATGGAACCAACTACAGCCAGTTACTATAGTGATACAGATTATATAGAACTATAAAAAAACACAATACTAACATTGTCCCAGTGGTCATATTCATATCTCAATCTTTTTAACTGTGGTTCCACTTCTGCCAGCAGAGATGCCTCCTCTTCTTCGGAGATGAAATCAGGAAATATGCGCATTCCAGCCAGTGTCTGTGTTCTTAATTCTACTTCTTCCGCAGGCCATGATGATGACACTTCTACCAAATTAGCATCAGCCGTTGCACCTTTTCATGAATTCATTAAATTAAAACCTGTTTATAGGAAAATAGGAGCAAAGTATTTCCAATTAAATAACAGACGGACATTGAAAAATAAATTTATTTTAAAACAAAATTTGGGTAAAAAAATATGCAACTTAATGTAAATTGTAAATTAAAATATTATTTTATAACCTGTAGGTTGTGCGACGTCGACCTTTATGTGCGCCGCATCACTATATAAGATTCTTGGTATTTGATGAATTATTTTTTTAAATTTGCAACGTCTAAGAATACTTAAAGATGTCATTCCCAACAATTGTTACGTTTATGAGAAGTAAATGAAAGTATTTTTCTTATTTGATAACAGTGATATTTGGACGTTGACATTGACAATCAGCTGTCCTTCTTTTTCTTTGATGGCAATTATAACTATATGCCAGTGTCACGTAAAATAATATCAAGTATCTTGAAATATAAATTAAGTTTTTCACATTACATCTTGATAAAATGGTAGCTGTTTTACTAAAATTTGAATGGATTTTTAAAGTTAAAAAGACACGACACACACATTTATTTCATTTTACTTATCTTCTACGCCTAACCCACCAGAATTAAACAATATACCAAACTGATAATAATGTGAGATTATGAAAATGTTATCAAAATAGTTTTTGAGGCAACTATCAGCCAAATCACAAACAAGTAGATATATGTATATGTGTCTCTCCAAAGCACACGTAACTTAGCCTGTTTTTTACACATGCATCGAGTTTCTGTGTGTCTTTTCTGTTTCAAATTGGGATCAGCGATACTCGATCGCAAAAACACAAATTTGCAAGTTTATCATTAAAAAGAAGCTATTTGTCTTATTTATTTGTTTCGTAGACCCGTCCCTTGATACAGAGCCACGTATTGAAATACTTAGCATCGATTATATTAAATGTCTTCCAGTTTAGAGGTTTAGCTTAAAGTCATTTTGGCCTTGAAAAAGTTGTTATGTATTAAACTGCATCTAACGCACAAAATCACAGGTCACATCCATAGTATGTATAATGATATTGGAATCTGTGGTATTAAAATGTTGTATTGTATTAGAGGTCTGTAGAGTGGTGTCGGGCAGCTGTTTAACGTTACGTGAATTGTCAAATGGAAATTTGGCACAATCATAATTATTGGTTTAACTTTTATTTTTTTTTTGCCCGGCTACTTATTAGTTTGGTGTAAATTTGTAATGTATAATAGTGTCGACTTTACTTTACTAACGGCTTATTCTAATATTTTTGTTATGGAGTGGAAAGAAAACAGTTAAAAATGAATAGACAAGATGATTTTGTTAACTATGCTGCGAAGCTTTCGTCATGGAGAAATTACCAGATGAAGTATTGTCGATGATATTTGAGAACGTGCCGGCACACGAGGTGTGCGCGGTAGCACCACACGTGTGTGTGCGTTGGGCGCGCGTGTCCAGGCGGCGGGCGGTGGTGCTGCGCTATTGTCGCCACTTGAAGCGTCTACGCCACCGCCCGCAAGCTATATTTGCAGTCGCCCGACTGCCCGACCCCCGCGTTTTCTTCAGTGGATTAAATGAAATGGCAGCTCGTTTGCGAGAGCTCACAGTCCACGCCGACATGCCTCTAGAAAACGACGAACTCACGGCATTGGCTAGACTTCCACATCTCCGTCATCTCGACGTATTTGCACGCTCTAGGTTGTTGGGCCCATTTCTGTTGCCTGTAGTGATGAAACTTTCGTCTCTAGTCATCAATGATAATGTTGCACGTGGTGTATTTCGTGGTTTACCAGCCCCTAGTCGTTTGCACGCTTTACACATGTATGGTCGTTCCTTACATTACCCTCGCCGGGAATTGAAGTTTTTATTAAATGTTAATAGATATCAGTTGAGTGCATTAACTCTTCGGTGCAATGAACTAACAGATGCAGTTTACGAAGTGGTTGCCGCGTGTGCAAATCTCAAATCCCTGCAGTTGTATTCATGCTGGTTAATGACTCGGACTGGGGCTCAACATCAAACCAAGCTTCGACAACTGCACTGCCTTCATTTGACTGGAGCCCGTATGGTATGCAAATACTTTTACTTTCAGTTACTATGTTATTATCATCATCTTATGGCTGGCCAGTGATGGATATAGGTCTCCTCCAAAAAGCACCACCTAGTCAGGTCTTAGGTGACATGTACCTAGTTCCTGTCAGCCACTTCGTACAGCTTGTTGTCCCATCTAGTGGACAGGCAGGACAGGCAAGATACAGTCATTACTCTAGCTGTTAGATGAGGGCTGGAATTGAATAGACCCTCCAATGGTTGTTGGTTCGCCAACAAATGTAATCAGCCCATTGCCTCGTTTATGATAATTTTATTAAAATGATAAAAATATTTAATAATAATTTTATTAAAATGATTTGGAATTGGTGTTAAAATCAACTTTTTAATACCAATTCTAAAGCATAGTTTTGCATATTTAGAATTGGTGTTAAAATCAACTTTTTAATACCAATTCTAAAGCATAGTTTTGCATATTTAGAATTGGTGTTAAAATCAACTTTTTAATACCAATTCTAAAGCATAGTTTTGCATATTTAAATTGATATGATAGATTTAAGTTGATAGATAAGTTAAATGCATCATTCAACTTATCTATCAATTTAAATCTCCCAAGTTCAAACTCTGATAAATCAGAACTTTCTATAACCTCGGTTGTTAAAGAAAACATAATGAGTATCCACCTAACATGGTGGACAATATTCCTAAAGGCATTTGAAATATCTGTGAGACATAAGTATGGTCAGTTATGTGAAACAAATTAATTTTAAAATATTTAAAATAATGACTGTCTAGTTAAAGGTAGTGTTGCAATGAAGTACTGTAGTGATACATTGTGATGCATAAAAAGTTTAAATACATTAATGATACATTTATCAATCACTACAGTACCCATAATAGAATACACTGGTATAATTGAGCAAATCGTTTATTTTGATTGAACTTTACTAAATTGATTTTACATGATTGTAATAACAAATCTCTAAACTTCGCCGCGCTTTTAAACGGCCACTAGCACCATCTAGCGTGATAATATCGGTATTAAATTAATAACGCTGTTGAGGACTCATTTTCGAACTCATCACTAGATGGCACTGATCGACATAACAAAACCAAATAATAATAATCTTTATTTCAGACAAATTTTTTTTGGTCCATACATTTTACATTTCAATGTTTTTATATTTTTAAATTTGTGTTATGTACACCTTAAAAATGATGTAAGTAAATCATTTACATTGAAGCCGACTTAGCTGTATCATAAGGCGCCAGTTGAATCTACCAACAATGGTTTTCATTATAGAATTGGAGCTATCCCGCACTCTATGCAACAACGAGGCTGTTCGTTTTCGCAAAACGGCCCAAAAGCCATCGGTGCGGGCAAATGCTTTTGTTATATTTATATGGGCCTATATTTATATATTATATATTTATATATTATATATACTTGACTTCAAACCCGATTCATTGGCAACTAAATCTGAAACGAGTTTTTGATTCTTGTTTTATATTATTTTAGCATATGCACTTAATAAAATATAGTGTTTATATGTTGTAGGTACGAAACAAGGCTCTCGCTGCAATGATATCTCAACTACCGCCGTCAATTGAAGACTTGGCGTTGAGCGCGTCGTGGTTTGGCGACGAGCACGTCGCTGGGCTGTGCGGCCAGCTGCCGGGGCTGCGAGTGGTGGAGTTGTGGCGTTGCCGAGCCACCAGCGACGGCTTGGTGGCTTTAACACGGGCGCTGCCCGCCCTAGAACAGCTCGACACGGATTTGCCGTTTGAAGATCACCACGAGGAAGCGCTAGTTTGTCATCCGAACCTTAGGCGCGTGCGGTGTCGACTCACCGGAACACGTGTGCGGAACAAGTGGGATCGACTACAAGTGTTAGCCGCCAACGCGAAGTATTCCGAGGATGTGCTGCGCGGAGATGGCGAGGGGTACCGCGCTGATCTCCTCTACTATTGGATGCAGGGCCTCCATCCGGACACATTGCCGCCGGAGTTGTAGCTGCCGTAGGATTAGTAGAGACCGATAAAATTTAATTAAACTTCAGTTTAAACACATAAATGACCACCACTAAATTTTCGTTCTATCTGAATCGATTTGGACTGTCTCTACGAGACAATGCAGTTCTGGAGCAATTGCAATCTCGCTTCACAGCTTCGCCTCGAAAGGCGAAGAGAGTTGTGCTGAGATGGCTGCCAACCTGCCCCAGTCAGAGAGTTACTCTGTGAAGAAGATCTACTTACGATTAGTGATACAAGAGGAGGTAAAAACACAGCGTTGTTACGGCTGTTTACCCGCAAGATGGACAGATTTTATCAAAGCTTCTACTAAGCGTTCCATTACTGATACTACAAGTAGAGCCACAGATACAAAGATATAGAGAAGCCTCCCTGAAGTCTCTACCACTATTTTAGACGATCCATGACCACGACCACTCTGGTAGCAGTGTACAACGGGGCGGGGGGCTCTGGTTATGTTTGTTAAAGATTTCCTCAACAACTAATAACTGTTCAGCCTCAGGTTTCAGTGGGTGTTCCCCACCCCCGCGCCGCTCTCGCCGCGGTGCAGTCAGCTTCACCATGTCCAATTATGTGTGTGAGTTGAGTGTGACCAATTATTTCACCAGTGATGTACAACAAAATATCGTTATACCACCATTAGATCGTCCTATTCTCATCTGTAAATCTGAGGACAGTCTTTCTGCTTTGATGCCAATTTGCTGTAAATATTATGCCAGTGTCAAGTAAAATAATAACTTCAGCTTCTCACATTTCGTCTTCATAAAATGGCGGCCGATCTACCAAAACTTGCACGGACTTTTGCATTCAAGTTAAAAAGACACGATGCACGCATTTGTTTTACTTGACTTCGAAGCCTTAATCAAACTTTATTGAATAATACGCCGTCAAGTTTCAACAATGTGACAATAACACGAGACTATACAAATTACATAACGAGAAAACGACACTACTGTAATTTAGCGGGAAAAGTCTACGGCAGTCTTAATGTTTTATTTTATTTGACATATTAATAATTTAAGTAACTTAAGTCTTAGTATGCGGACAGTGAAAAGTTTTACTTAGCTAAGATCCGCGACAAGCAAACAATAACAGAAAATTAATAATGTGTGTTTTTCAGCTGGATTTAGTGGATTTATTTGGAACTTAAACCAAAAACTTACCGAAAATCGGCCATCAATTCTCCACCCACTTAACCCAGCGGAAAAACACACATTATTATTATAATTTTCTGTTATTGTTTTGCTTGTCGCGGATCTTAGCTAAGTAAAACTTTTGACTGTCCACATAGTGATGGATTTCCGCAAAGTAACGCCTGACTCCATTAATAATGTAAAGTCTTAGTTTTTTTAGTTTCACGATAATGTCGGCATAGTACGAAACCTTTTACTGTAAATAAGAAAAGAGTAATGTGCGGATCTATCCATTTTACGAATGACTGGAAGAGATCACAGTTTGGGACGATTCCGTCCGAATTGTAAACGATTCCGTTGCATTTAAATCATTTACGTAAAATGTAATAAAGAAATAAACAATAAGTATTGTAGCACAGTCTTACGACTATTGATTGCATTACGTGTACTGATTTTACGAACTTGCAATACGCTGTCGTAACGTGGACATACCCTTTTTTCAAAAATCAATATTAGAAATTTCTGTATTTCCGAAAATTAGATAAATATTATTGAAATTGTCTTACTTGTAAATATCTATTTATTTGCAAATAAGATATATTGTTACGAATGAGGTGAAACTTCATTTGATTTTTAAAAGTAATAATAATAAAACTTTTTTATATATATTCACATTTTATTTATATATATTCACGCCTATCCCCCGCAGGGGTTGGCAGAGACCACAGAGCTCCATCCGCTGCCATTCGTCGCAGCGAAACGGCTCGTCATTTGTCGCTTTTCGCCCTCGTGAGAATCAGGACGTGACGGGTGGTGAACCACGTCGCCGTCATTTTCGACAAATTAGGTATATTAAATTCGTTTTAGTGAATCCCACGAGCATTTTATTTAAAGTCTATACTAAACTAAATTTTCTTATTAATTTGAATTGAGTTAAATGTTGTAGTTTAAAAAGTCCGCAATTTATAGTTTTCTGGGAAATTTATTTGGAGTTCAGGAAGCATGTCCATATTAACATATACTTTTGAGATCAATGACCCTAAATTAATACACCCACTCCGATTACTGTTTATTAAGCAGGTGATATTTACATTGTATCTTCTTTCCTTTTCTTTGATGGCCATTAGTTATAACTATTATGCAAGTGTCAAGTTAATTACGATAATATCAAATTGTCTCTTGAAATGTCAAGTCACGTTACGTCTTGATAAAATGGTGGGCATTCTACCAAAACCATAATGAACTTTTTCAGTCCATTTAAAATGTTACGATATACGCATTTATTTGATATCACTTCTTCTTATACGCCTGAATCTGACTATATTGTATAATACGCCACCACAACTACAAACAATATAACTGACAATAATATAAGATTATAAAAATCAAATCACAACGTAACTGATGTAAAAGTCTTACATTGTTATATTAATTATTAAATTTTTCAGTAAAGAAATTTTGAAAGTTGTTTATGGTTTATTTTATCCATAACATGTTATGGATACATCGCAGCCTCCACTTAAACAATTACATCTGTAACCAGGTTACAGGAGCACGAGCTAGCTCGAACGTTAATACTAGAGAACGAGATATAAATCGTGCGATAATTTTCGCTTCCGTGAGGCGGAACGACAGCACGGAGCGTGGGGTAGACTCTCCTTAATTTAGAAGTACTTATAAACCAACGCTTTCTTAATCTAGTTTAAAATATTAATGCCCAAAGCATTAATATTTTAACCTAATATATATATATATATATATATATATATATATATATATATATATATATATATATATATATATATGCGGGCATACGAGCATGCGGGTCACCTGGTGGTAAGTGATCACCGCAGTATTCAAAGAAATACTAATCCAAAGATTCGAAATCTCATATTAACTTTTTAAACAAATGATCCGCGACAAGCAAGAGGATCTTAGCTAAGTAAACGTTCCGACTGTCCACATAGTAATGGTATTCCGCAAAGTAACGCCTGACTCCATTAACCAAACAAATGTTACATAAATTGTTTTTGGTGTACAATAAACAATATATCTATTTACTGCCGACTCAGTTGGAACTCGGCGCCATGATGATGCTTCACTTGCCGGTCCGAGCGCAACGACCTCTACTGAACCTCTTCGGAACCACAGGCAGGTCTGTGTGCGCCAACAGGAAGCGATCTATGGTTAAAATCCTAATTTAATGAATCGAAATACCGTTTCCGATACGACTGGGGCGTCAATGATACAGGGGACTTTTATAAATTACATAAATGAAAACTAAAAACAATTTGAAGTTGTTAAACAACTTACTAAAATAAAAATACGACATAAATAATTAAATAAAATAAATTAAGAGTATGGTTGTTCTGCTAATACAACATTAAAAAGACGCGGTGAATTTGTTTTCGTTCATACGGGCGTCATTCTAATAAATAAATAAATATATGTATATATATATATATATATATATATATATATTTAGGGTGACTGGTTGTAGAATTAGGTTTTCAAATATACATAATAATAAAAAACTACAAAGGTGTAAATAAAATTCAATAACTTTTACGAAGAAGAGAAGAGTGAGAAGGTTTTATAATACAATATTAACCGCCTCATTGGGCATACCCTTGGAATATAGCATCACAGTATTTTATACCACTCGCTGAAGTAGAGACGTCTGGATGCTGTTAACCTCACGGACGATATAGACTTTTAGTGCTGAGATGGTCGTCGGATTTGTTTCATAGATTTTACTTTTGAGGTACCCTCACAAAAGCCCATAGGAGTAAAATCCGGCGAGCTGGGTGATCAAGGGATATCGCCGAAACGGCTTATTAATTTGTTGGGCAAGTAATCACGAAGAAGCTCCATGTTCTCTCTAGTAGTGTGAGGCGTGACGCCATCTTGTTGAAACCATGTGCGTGAAGTGAAGGCAGGATGTTCTCTCAATGTTGGCAGAATTAAAACAAGAACTTTGTGCATGTGTATAAGTAACCTTTACACGTATACATGTATACGCCATACATCGCCAGTGTAACCGTTTGCCTCTAAATGTTCAATTATTCATGGCGCAGTCTCCCGGAGGTCACCCGCGGGGCACGGGGCGCAGGACGCTCGTGACTTCCGAGGAGTTGCGCAACCAGTGTTGGCTGCTGGCACATCACCGGCGCCGCTTGGCATTTCATCTGCGCCTGTCGCGTCGTGCGCGGAATGCATGCGCACGCGCAAGGACGCGCTGCCTCGAGTAGCGATGTGTGTTACATTTGATTGGAACGTAGAGACTGCATTGCATTTGCCAGCAGTGCTATAACTATCATACCAGTGTCAAGCAAAATAATACCAAGTATCTTGAAATGTAAATTAAGCTTTTCACATTACGTCTTGATACAATGGTAGCTGTATTACCAACATTTGAATGGATTTTTAAATTTAAAAAGACACGATACACGCATTTATTTCATTTTACTTCTCTTCTACGCCTAACCCACCAGAATTAAACAGTATAACTAACTGATAATAATGTTAGATTATGAAAATGTTATCAAAATAGTTTTTGAGGCAACTATCAGCCAATTCACAAACAAGAAGACGTATGTGTATGTGCCTCTCCAAAGCACACCTAACTTAGCCTGATTTTTGATTCATGCATCCAGTTTCTACTGTCGATACGTCTTGATAATGGCAGTCGTTCTAACAAAAACTTGCACGAAACTTTGGGGTCAAGTTAAAACGACACAATTCACGCATTTATTTCATTTTAATTCACTTTGACGCCTTAATAAAACTATTGTAAAATTGAGATAAAAATCAACTTCACTGATGTAAGGTGGCGGGAAAAGTCCAAGTTACATCTCGACCCTAATTAATATCCTTAGGTGCAACGTGGTGCATCCTCGAAAACCATACAGGTGGCTTTATCGATGGAGATGAAATAATGACAAAGGCCTCCCCGGAGAAACACTTATCCTGATTTTCAGCTCCACGCACCCGGTGTTTGACAGTAGCCCCGCGCCGATCGGAATCATAATGAAGAGATGAAATAGATTATACTAATATTTTTACTATTGTTATGATCAATACGTAAAATTTTTCAACTTTTTCTAAAATGTATACTTACACTTCATAGATAACAAAAACCATTGAAACTCATAGTCCACCATAGCTCACGCCATCACTCGGAGAAATTGGATACACAACACTTCGTTTAAAAAGACTACTTCGCGACTTAGCTGTCTTTTGGACTGCCACAGTATTTGTCCAATATCCTACTTGATCTCTCTCTGGTCGATTCTTCATGTCTAAAGATCGTGATTACCAGCCTTCACCCAGCGGTTCGTTAGGCTCTTCCATTTAATGATAAACTCGATGTTTTCTTGGAAATTTAGTGCAGTGGTTTCCCGTTGCCTTCTGCACCAGGCATTTTTTTGGAATAATTTAGACCCCAAGAACCAAGACTTGCTGAAGCTTCTTCCGACCGTTCTCCCCGTCGGATGTATACTGCTATTGCTCGGTAGCCAGATCCTCGTCTGTTATCTAGCAGGGAGTACCCGGTACCCGCTTGGGTACCGCCGCCAAAGCGCCTGCAGGTGAGGTTTCTACTTGATAAAATAAAACAATTAGCTTTGAATCAATCCATAAAAAAAGGAACTCGTGGAATGTTGTAATAGACTCAAGCGAGGAAGCCTGCGCGTGGATACGTAACCTTGATTGAAATTGGTTTTGGTGCTTGCTTGAATACGAATCACCTTAATTTGCGGTGATTTGTTACGTATGCTAACGGATTCATCGTATCGTTGTCTGTTACTTTACAATACATTATCTCTACAACCTTGCAACATTTAGGATGCTTTAAGATTATATAATAACATTATTTTTTATTTCGTATCAAATGGAGGGAGCGTATAAGAACTATAAATCTTAATAATGTTTAGAAGTGTTACCAAATTACGTCAGCTCACATTAAAAACTAGATCTGCATTTCCCAAAGTGTGGGTCGCTGGGAAATATTAGGTGGACCCTGAAAAATAAGATGATACATCGACCGACCAGGCCAACGCCAACGAGCGGGTAAACAATGGCGGATCACTCTCCATTGCTAAAAACTATTGCCTATTGGATAAAGCTGTAAAAGTTCTCCTTCTTATATTCTTATTATAAATGAAAACGGAAATAAATTACACGTATCAAATTGATTGTAACTGAACGTAATTAACATCTATTTTGTTGTCAAAGCTGTAATCATCTGTTGAAAAATAAGAGACAAATAGATTTTTCCCGCCAACATATATCGGTGACGTTGTGTGATTTCATTTTTATAATCTTGTATTATTTTCAGTTACATTGTTTAATTGTAGTGGCGTAGTATACAATATAGTTCGATTAAGGTGTATAAATGAATTAGTATGATATAAATGCGTGTATTGTGACTTTTTAAGTTGACTAAAAAAGTCCAGAGAAGATTTTTGTAAAATAACCACCATATTATCAAGACGTAACGTTACAAGCTGACTAGACATTTCAAGAGATTTGATATTATTCTATTTTACTTGACACTAGCATAATAGTTTTAACTGATGGCCATCAAAGAAAACAAAAGAAAAAAGAAACAAATACACTCTTCTTATTAAAAATTTGCACTCTTTGTATTTAAATAATAAAAGTTTTCTTGTGTAAACAGTTGTTAATTCATACAGTTATGGCTCTTTTTTCTTTATGTAAACTTAGAGATGAGTCTCAAATTCACAAGTTTTTATTTGATGGGTCGAGGTCCAGTCAACTTTGGGAACCACTGAACTAGATCATACATATTCAACTAATCTAAGATTAAACTTAATTTAAGATTGGTAATCTTATATTGTCTCGCTGTATCACCCCGGTCCGCCATCGTTCTTGCATCACTACACGATTACGTATTACAGTCACATCGGATGCAGTGGATGGCGCTCGGGTCGGGCAGAAACGTTTTGTCCCCACCATCTGGATGAGTGGTGATCTACTACGGTGCGCTTCTCTCGAAACTTCTTTCCACGCACGACCAGTTTGTGTAACCAGCTACCTTCGGCGGTCTTTCCGAACCGATACGACATTGACACCTTTAAAAAAACAAGCTTACAGATACCCAAAAGGCCGGCAACGTTTCCGCGACTCCTGCGGCGTCGCGGTTGTCTATGGGCGGCGTTGATTATTTTTCATCAGGTGACACGCTTGCTCGTTTGCCTTCCTATCTCATAAAGAGCCAGCTGCCATGGGATGATAATATAACGTGTGCTCATCATAAAAGGTTGTTTCGTTGTTATGTTGGTAGTAATGTGGAGTGTCATTCGCTCACAAAAAGCACGTACCTTTAAAACGATCTCTCTTGTGCCACTTTTGAATGTTTTGAGCGTGATTATGCGAAGAAAATATTAAATTTTTGCACAAAAACTGCGACGTCCGACACGAGAATGTTATAACAATTATAATTCTGTCAATTATGATTATAATCATTGATCCAGTATTGCCAACATAACGGAAAGGGACAAATTAGAATGAACGGTCTGCAAGAGCTCCGCGCTGTAAGAGCTTGCGAAGTGATCTAAAACACGTTTAGAGCTCGTCTAACGGGAGTCACGTCAGTAACGGGACTTTGGGTGAATTCTGAATGCTGGACGAATTCCTAGGCCGCGGATTATATTGACGGCCATATTTAATTTATTCGACACACATTAGGGACAAGTTCCCTCGAGTGGAAATATGCAGTGGAACTGCAGACTTGTTGCGTCGACACTGACTTGTCTATTACCGAGTGGGACGGTGCTTGTAAGGTAACTTTACAGTTAGCGTATCTATTTTTTAAGCCTATCAGGGATTTATATTACAAGCTCAATTAAATTATAAAGTAAAATGTGTGTATGTAGTATAAAGTAAAATTGTGTCCATCCTTTCTTAAAGATTATATTTAAATTCTACTCTAATTATGTCGAAGATCTATCAATATCTAATAAGCAGTGGTGGACTAACAGAATGGCGGAAAGGGTCATACGCCTAGGATTACTAGGATTACTATGTCTACAAATTTCCTCATTCAAATTCTAAACAAAGCTTTAAGAATATGTCCAGTACCTACCTTAGAGGTAGTTTAGAGTTTGAGGTCCCGGAGTTGAGGTAAAATTAAAACCTAAACAATATTATATGACACACAAATAAACAAACAAAAAGAGAATAATTTTAATCTAACAAGTGTCATAAAATGGTTCTTGCTCAGCGCTGGTTTTCAGCAAAAATCGACGTGGTCAGATCTTAATTTGCAGACAATAAGCAAGCAAACAATACTAGAAATACAAGATTAGACTTTTCCCGACAACTTACATTTTATATTTTTGTTTTTATTTCATTTTATAATCTTATATAATTATGAGTTATATTGTATAATTATGGTGGCATATTATACAATATAGTTCGATTAAGGTGTATAAGTGAAGTGATATGAAATAAATACGTATATCGTGACTTTTTAAGATGATTTAAGGTATTAATATGAGGTTTTGGTAGAATAGCCACCATTTTATCAAGACATAACGTGACAAGCTAGTCTAGCTTATCAAAAGATTTGATATTATTGTATTTTAAATGACACTGGCATAATAGTTAAAACTAATTGCCGTCAAAGCAAAGAAAAGAAAAGAAAATACAAGGTTAAGGTTTGATTTGTGTTAATATTAAATATCATTAATGTCATTAGGTTTAAGCTGAAATGAATAAAAGGCTATATTGTTATTACTATTAGTTTAACAAGCACGCGGCCTCAACGGACATCTTCAAACAACGGTTTGCCACGGAACGTATTAATATTAAAATTATTATGTTCACCACAAAACTTTCTCTGATATATGTTTTCCATGGAAACTAAGCTTAAACGAGTTTGCCGAGAGTAATGGCCGAGTCGGGGACGTCGCCCCCGGCGGAACACAGTTCATGGCGATTTAATTGTATGTACATGGTATTGTTTCAATGTGATATTGCCCTGGGCGGGGACACCGGCGCTGTGCCCGAGGCTGCGACGGCGGCGTGGGTCAGTGGCGGCCGGTGCCTGCCTCCAGGGGCGGAAGTCGGTCGCGCGCCGTGAAGCGTCACGTCCGGCACGCGCAGCATGACGCTCGCTGCCATTGACATTGACCCACGCACAGTATCCTCTGTTCTGGCTAGTTTCTTTTTTACAAATGTTATCAGAAATCCGCCGAATATAATTCTCTACACAGCCCTCTGTCACATTGTCCACGATTGATGTTCTAGGAATTACACAATTTCGTACTCACTAGCCCGCAAGGCCACAGGTCTGTTCCAAGGTACTACTTAACTAAACATCGCAATTTAAATTATTTTTTATGAGATAGGAAGGCAAACGAGCAGGCGTGTCACCTGATGGAAAGCAATCAACGCCGCCTATAGGCATCCGTAGTAAGTAGTCCGAAAGTAGTATAGAATATCTAATCGTTTATGATCTAATAGCTTGTGATGGTAAGCGCAACTCAGAGATGTAAACTGTTTTTCGCTCACATTGTAATTCTATTTTCCTCATATTATTAACTCCATCTTCTTTCTTAGTAACGTGTGAATCTCATTTATAAATATCGTGTAATTCTATGAATATATTATGATACATACTCTACCAACGCATCTTTGAGTAGTTATACTTTATGTTATGGTGATTATCGGAATATATTTGTACCTTTCGTTTCCCTAATTATAATTATATAAAAACTCCAAAATTCTGACTACGTTGGTTCTCGCTGAAAACCAGCGCCAGGTGCTCCAATAGAACGCCCGGCATATACTGAGCAAGAACCATTTTATGACACTTGTTTGATTAAAATTATTTTCTTTTTGTTTTGTTTTTTTTTGTATATTATAATATTGTTAAAGTTTTAAATTTAGCTATTGTAAAAAAGTGTTCTATTTGTAGTTCTTCTAAAAAAATATATTTTTCCTGTCTTGCCACTTTTGATGCCGTCTAATGGATAAGCTTAAAACGTTTTCGATAACAATCACCATCCAATAGCTAATGCAGCTTCGTGGTCTTTAAGGTAATTCACAAGAGTTCTAGTGACACACATTAGTAAAATTTCCCATACATAATGTCTTTATGATTAAATTTATTCCTATTTAACAACAAATAAAGATTGTTTTTGTCTTTTGATTTGATTTTATTCATAAAAAATGGCCGACGTGAAACGACTTGCATTGTGTGGCACCTTTCTATTATAACTTTAGATAACGTTGGGCGCCAGTGCAACACCTACCTGGGTTTTGCAAAATAAAACCACGGTGTTATCAGTTTAAAGAAATATTTATTACAAAAAAAAAGAATCAAGTAGGTGAGACACAAATTTGTAAGTCGTGGGTAAACAGCCGATCTGACTCTACTTTTGCCACGTAAGCGGACTAACACTCCCCTGAGCTAGCTTGCGCTTAAAGAAGAAAACCGCAGGTAGAACCCTGCAAGTTGACAGCGGTGTGCCCTCAGCGATTGTAAAGGATGCGCTGAGACACCTAAATGTCGATCCCTGAGCTAGCTAGCACTCAAAGAAATAAACCGCAGGTAGAACCCTGCCATTACATTTGCACCGCAGGTAACATACTGGCGGAGGGCAGGTGGCACCCTGGATCGCAGGTGACACCCTCCATTACATTGTGCTCCGCAGTAGAATCATTACCGCAGGTGGAATCAACCCCGCAGGTAAAAGCTAGCAGGTAGAACCCCGCAGATAAAATGTGCAGGTGAAACCCTGGAAGTGACAGATACCCATCGATTACGACTTGGCCTATCAACTTCCGTTCTGGTTAATCAGCGACAACTCGTGAAAAGCATTATGTCGAGATTGTCGTGGTGAATTAAAACCAGAACGGAATTACAAAATAAAAATTAAACACACATGTGCTATTCAAAACTTACCCTAAAACGGGGTTTGATTCCTGCACTTATTTTTAAAATAAATACTGAGCGAGGGCGCTCTTAAGAGACGTCATGGTTCCCGTTGATATTTCCATAACGGACGAACCCTCACTGAGGTGGTGTCGTTCCTCGGCACCCGTCAGTAACTTCCATAAAAAAACCCGAGTGGCACACGAACAAGGCCGAAATAGCACGAAGGCGCGAGCGCCACACCTACACCTACTTGAGTTTACAAATTCCTTTTCAAATTCCTTCAATCTGTCACCGCGTTGCTTTGAACACTTAACGTATGACGAGCAAAAAATGTTCGATGGCAGATCGTGTTTTTGTTATAGTAATTTATTAATTCTAATATTAGAATAAGTATTTAAATTTGAATACGGAATAGTGTACTAATACTAATATTTTTAACTTATACCTAAACTAACTAAAAATAAATCATTAAAACATGTAACCTTCCGTTACAATTGTTGTTATCAGTTGGGAGCGTGAATAGCGTTTTTTCAGGCGCTCGGCTACGTCCAGCATTGGTCAGTGTTGTAAGTGATGCTGCGACCTTCCCCCGCACGCCGCGACCTTCGCGCTCGGCTGGACCGCCGCTTTGAGGTTTTTATTTCATTACGTGGTTCAACTCGCCGCTAATGATACAGATCCTCCGGTTTAAAATGATTGCTCTCAAATAAATCTCAAGTACATTTAAAGTCACAATACAGGCAAAATTTTATCAAACATTGTTCAAACTGTAACGACCAATCGGTCAGTGGTGAAGCTGCCGCCTACGGAGTCAACGGTTTCAAGTTATAGAAATAGAAATAGAAAAACTTTATTTATGATACCATTTTTTTACAATGACCAAAATTAAATCCTTAATAACATTCTATATACAAATAAAAACACAAAACAAAAAGAAAATAATTTTAATCTAACGAGTATCATACAATGGTTCTTGCTCAGCATATGCCGGGCCTTCTATTGGAGCACCCGGCGCTGGTTTTCAGCAAGAACCAACGTGGTCAGATCGCGGACCACAGTGACGACATTCATACTGACACACTCGTACATACAAATACATCCATATATATAACTACTCATACTCATATACACATACACATAAATACACGTACAGTACAATGGAATTAAAAAACACAAAGTCATGTACTAAATTCACCGCGTCCAAAAGAACAAGTTCCTGACTGCATACTTAAAATTAGATTTTTGTATTTTTTTTAAATATATTTATTGTATGCAAGTCACGAAGAGGTGGTGGCAAGTTGTTCCAACATTTGGTTGCGGCGTATTTAAAGCTACCACGAAACGCAGCTGAGCAGTGGCGAGGAACAACCAGCAATGACCTAGGCGCTCTGGTATCGCCAGCGCTATTTCGTTTACGGGACCATGTTAATTTATTATATAAATATGACGGGGATTCATAACGAATCATACCAAATAGAAGGGTAGCGAAATGAAGCTCCCTGCGGTGTCTCATTTTTATTATATTAGCTTTATTTATGTATGGCGTAACATGTTCCCGTGGAGCTATATTAAAACAAAATCTTGCACATGCATTTTGTACGCGCTGTATAAGTTTTTCTGTTCGAGCGAGTAGACGGGGTCCATATACAGTGTCCGCGTAGTTAAATTTCGATAATACTAACGAGTCGCATACATATAAGTTCGATCCCCGTCTTGGCATAATTATATTTACGGCCTACAATTATTTATTCTGAGTCTAGTTACTCTGGCAGTCAACATTGGACAAGCGTAATGGTCCGTTCTTCCAAAAGTAGAGAGGCCCATACTATATATACCACAGCACTTGGATGGTATATATGGTATGTTAAACGATGCTAATAATATGTCGGAATGCGAGGCGCAGCAGAGGCTGGCTTGTAATTAATTTTAATAGCTGCGAGTTATTTTTCCGGTTGGAATACTGAGGCACGAGTGCCGTGAGGGCGAGGTAGCGCGAGGCTGGCCGGTGGTACCCCCCACCCCATCCATCAGTCCACGAGACTCGTACGTGATACTTCTCAATGGCGGGAACTACGGCTCTACTGCCGTTATTAACTGTTTGTTGAATGAAATGTTTTCGTCAATAAATATTTCAATTCAGCGTTAACATTTGTCAACTTTCACTATAACCTTACATGTTAATTTTTTAAGGGAGACGGAGGCAAACGAGCGAGCGTGTCGCCTGATGGAAAGCAATAAACGCCGCCCATAGACATCTGCAACGCCATAGACATTGCAAATGCATTGCTGGTCTTTGAGGTGGGAGTAAGTTTGTTTTTTGAAGGTTTTAATGTCGTATCGGTTGGGACATACCGCTGAAAGTAGCTGGTTCCACAAAGTGAAGTGGCGATGGATTAGTTACGTTTGTCAGAGATCCGACAACCGCTGGAGCAGATGAGTGGCCCCTGTTAGAGGGTGTGACTATCAGCTCAGGGCGGCTGACAGAAATTATGTATGATAATATGGCATTAACGCTAAAGGAAGAGGAGAAACTTCTAATTGCAGAACTAAAAGTACTCCGAAAGATCCTGCGCTCAACCAAACTAGATGATGGCAGTTGGTGAAGTCTGAAAAATGCCGAAATCGAGCATGTGGCCCAACCCAGTGTAATCGGAGAGACCGTCTGAGGCTCATCGATTCCGTTGGCTGGGCCACACTGAGATCGCGCCATTAAAAGAGCGTATGTGGGTCACCCAAGTGGACGACGTAAAAACACAAATGTGCGTAAACACACAAGGCACTTTTTCCTCCGAATTCTTCGTTAGCCAATAGAACGATGCGATCAATGTGAGCTGTTATATCTGGCTAATGTAAAGGTAAATCACAGCCCATATATAGTATATGTAAGCATTTTTGCACATCTAAGTTGTATTTTTATAAAAAAAAACAGCGAGAACTTAGGTGCACACCTACTATATAATATTAATAGTAACTTAATATCTGGTTGCTGGCTGGTAAGCTCAGATTGCATGCATTAGCACGGGATTGCAAAGGAATTTTTCAGTTTTAAGAAAACTTTCTCATCCGCGTCAGTCCTGCCGATTTTTAATAACGTCCTCCTATCTACGACGCTGTCCCCTTATTTTTCTTTTTAAATTGAGTGATTAGCGATGGTGCCATAACTCGCGGCTGTACGAGGACTTCGCATCGCTTGGGGCGTGCGGGGCATGTGGGGCGTACGTCACGCGGCCGCTGGGGCAGCGGGGCGGACATGGGCACACGGTGAGTATTCCACAAATTCAAATCTTACATATCAATTAAAATTAAGTTTAATTCAAAATATTCCAAATATGTTTATAATTATAATAAGTAAGTCGACAGGGTGTCCGATGGTAGAATTAGGTTTTGAAACATAAATATATAACAAAACTATAAAGTATATAAATAAAATTCAATAACTTTTACGAAGAAGAAAAGTGCGGGTTTAATTTTGTTTTTCACAGCCCATATATGATATGCTGTTGAGTACCGGCCTCCCCATTTCTGCAGGAACGGATGTTAACCACACCACACTTGTCCAATGTGGATTGGCGCGGTTACCAGACTAGGAATAAATATCTGTAGGCCAAACATATATTTATCCCGATACGTGGATCGAGCCCGCGACCATTGACTCCGCCACTGAGTCTGTTGGTCGTCAATAATTATTTAAAAAATCATAAAAATATTTTTCGTGCGTTATTCGTTTTTAATAATTATTTCGTCTAAATGTTGACCACCACGTCGGGCACACTCTTGAAATCTAGCCTTAGCATTCTGTGCCACTCGCTGAAGTAGTGACGTCGGGATGCTGTTAACCTCGCGGACGATATTTTGTTTTAGTGCTGAGATGATCGTCGGGTTTGTTTACAATAAAACCCGCACCTCGCTCGCAAAACGAACTAACTAACTGTGTTGGCGCAGCGACCCAAAATGGATCTTGGCCTCAAAACAGATCTTTTTAAGAAAGGCCAGGTCAAGAGTACCCTCAACCGGCGGGCTTGCATGAGGAGAATAATGAGTGTGGAGGAGGCAAGGGAAGTATGTCGAGATCGTAGCAGATGGAGATCTGTGGTCTCTGCCTACCCCTACAAGAGACAGGTGTGACGATATGTATGGATGTATGTACAGATCTTACGCCACCGTACGCTGTCCTGCCCCACCTTCTACTTAATAAAACTGATTGTATTTTATTTATATCCTTTGTAATCTTTTTTGTGTATATTTGAGCACTTTTGTTACAGGACACCCTGTATTATAATCATTTGATTGTATTTCTCAATGATAACCTCGCAGCGTCCATCGATCACTAATTGGCAGTCTCACAGCCGTCGTCCGCACACAGACGTATTCGAACCTTGGAACAGTTTGAAGTTAAGGTAAACGCGAAAGAATGAATCCTCGCGACGCGATGTAGACGCAAGGGGAGTGGGGGGTGGGGGCCGGCAGAGGATATGGAGGTGCAGTAAAGCGATACTCAATTACTTACAACCTCGACGATATATACAACACACAGGGCACTAAGTGTACCTACTTATAATTACGCAAATCAAATTAAGTAAACGAAAATACGTCCGTATATTCTTGGTGTTTTACGAAAAGGGAACCAAACAGGCGAGATTGTTGTACGATGGAAAGCAATCAACGCCGCACATAGACATCCGCGACACCATAGATATGCAGATGCACTGCCGGCCTTTCAGAACTTGTATTATTTCGGAGCCTGCGTTCTTGATGTAATTTATGCGAATATAATAACGGATTTCAGTGCCAGAACTTATAGGATAAGACAAAAGAGTATTCTAATATATTTATATTGTGTCATAGGTCAAATAATTATTGTCTGAATGTAACAGTTAAGGTTGAAAATGCAATTTTGTCACCAGATACTGTAGTGATACATTGATAAATGTATCACTACAGTATAATAAAACTTTTTATTTGAATACATTAAAATCATTATATTACTTTTTAAATTCGTAATTTTAAAATTTAAAATAAGAAAAAGAAATAAATTGTTTTATAAAAATAAAAACATTAATTCAACTCGGAGATAGACATGTCACCTGTCCGTCATAAGAAATTGAAATTATATATATTGAGATTGAATTTAGAATGTAAAGTGTTAATAAAGAATGAATAAGATATTATATAAATGTACAATGAATTGGAAAATAAATTAATTTGACTTGAAAGAATGTCAATTATATAGAAGTAAAATCCCTCTAAAGATCCCGGGTGTCGCCGAAGCAGTACGGCTGACACGCCACAGTATGTGTCCCAACGATTGTATATATTAATTTTCTTCAACGATATTGAAAATAAAATTGTTCCAAAGGATACCGGATGTGTGTGATGAAAGACTTTTGTGTGTTTGTACACGCTTTTAAGGCACTTTTATGTACGCATACCTCTGCGCGGGACGATTGGCAGAAACTGGATGTGTGTGAAGCTCGAGGTGATGGCGTGTCTTGGGTGAGGCCTATATCTAGCTGTCGCAGGTTGTTGTTGCCGGTGATGGCATCTGTCGCAGTTAACACTTCTAAGATATCGCTGAATAGATAGCACCTCTGAGACAAAATCACGTCTACAAGATGCTCACACGAACGTTAATAATGTAAATTAGAATTTATGTAATTTTAGTGAAAGCCACGCGGCGAAAACATCTGTATTACGTCTGATATTGACCATACAGTATAGAATGTAATTGAAGAACCTGTAGAGGAGGAAACAGTAAGTTCAATTTCTGTGCCTTGTGTGTTGTGCAAATCTTCGTGCACTTTATTTCTATACAAGTTTTCACCAGTATTTTTTTTTATATTATATATTCACGCCTATCCCCCGCAGGGGTTGGCAGAGACTACGAGCTCCATCCGCTGCCATTCATCGCAGCGAAACGGCTCGTCATTGGTCGCTTTTCGCCCTCGTGAGAATTAGGACGTGATGGGTGGCGAATCACATCGCCGTCATTTTCGACAAATTAGGTATATTAAATTCGTTTTTAGTGAATCCCACGAGCCGCAAGGGAGGATGGAGGTCAGCCCCAACAGAGCCCTGCATGCTGAGGTAAGGCACCATAGTCCCCGGGGGAGCCCGACCCCGGGACGATCGGCACGCTTACGACTAGACTCGCCCCTAGCCACGCATCCATTGGCACGGCAGACCGTGGATTGGCGGAGAGGAAGGGAAAGGATAGAGAAGAAAGGAAGGGGCAGGAAAGGAAATGTGGATTGGGGGGTTACCAGACTCGGAATAAACAGTTTTCACCAGTATTTAGTACTTATTTAGTTCGCCGGCACATCCATCCGATCCAAAGTGCATCTAGGCCTCTGATACAAGAACCCGCGACTGGTCACGACGTTAGACTGCCTGTCGTCGACTGCCTGCCCGAAGCTCGCTCAGATTAGACATACAAAGGGTAAATTACAAACGGATTATATTTTTCTGTGATTACATCACCGGTGGTTAGTGATGAGCCGTGGAACCGAGTGTAAACATATCGTGTAATTATCGCGAGCCGTACGTGCGATCGTGAGTGCCGAGCGCGTTCCGACACGGAAGGTGGGTTTTTTGATGATCCGCTCGACCTCGGCGGAGGTCGAAATCAACAGGAGCGCGGTAATTACTATATTATTGCGTAGTACGTATATATTTAAAAGCCTCCAAATCTTTGATTCAATAGATATAAGAAAGAGAGAATAAAAGAATGTGTATAAAAGAAAAGAGACATAAATTAACAAAGACTGAAATTATAACATTTAAATAAAAAGATAACTAAAAATACATTAATCATAACAATAATGGACCTGCAGTCAATTACGTTGCCTATACTGCAGTTTGGATTAAGAAAAGATCCACACTCAGCAAGAAGTCGCGGCGAACCACAGCGCTGATGTTCAGTGTGGCCTGATTGTTTCCAAGCTGGTAGTGCACGCAAATAACTCCCATCTGGATGAGTCCATTACGGTGCGCTTTTCCCGAAACTTCTTTCTACGCACCAGTAACCCGTGGAACTAGCTGGAAGTAGCTTATAGTACGACATAGAAACTTTCAAGCAATAAGCCTACTTATATCTTAAAGGCTAGCAACACATGCATTGCTTACGGCAGTGCTGATCTCTATTGGTGGGCGGTGTTGATTTCCTTCCATCAGGTAACACACCTGCTTGGTAGCCTCCCTATTCCATAAAAAAAACTTGTTGTTAGCGGAGTGAAGTTGACAAATAAAATGTAATTCACCGTCGATTTCCTAAATCAGTACGCAGCCTCCTGCGCCCAAAGTGTCGCGTATATGTGACGAAAGCTAATTTATTGAATAAACAGATTTCGATATCGTAATGTATGTGTGTCACGGGTCCAAATTCTACAATGATTGCGAAACTCCGCAATTGCATTATTACAACACCCGCCGGTGTTGACTTGTTGCACTCGAAAGTGGTTTAGTTGCAAATTTGCTTAACAAGTCGGCTGCAGGCGAAGCCGCCGTGTGTGTGTGTGCACGTCAAAGCTTACGATATTTGGTTTTGTTTGCATCCCCTCATTTGTTGTTATGTGTCCTTAGATGTTGTCATGTTGCTTATACATAAGATAAGACAGGATAAGGCATCCCACACTACTCGAACGATTGTCCAAAACAAACTCATTTGCACTTTAGTTCGCTTATGCGGAAGACTATCTACCAGACTCGAAATAAATATTTATAAATCCATATATATGTATTTATTCCGATGTATGCGACAATCGAACCCGCGACTATTGACTCTGTGGGCAGGGGGCCCCGCCACTGAGCCAACCGGTTGTATTATACATTTTGTAAATTCAATAAAGTAGTCGGTTCCGAATGGTGCCACGTAGCGGTGGCTTCAGAACTTGATTAAGGTCCGAGAGCATCAGCTAGTGACGTGATGGTGGTTCATATTATTCCGGTGAGCTGCATTGCAATCATTTTGTTGTCTACATGTTTCTTGAAAGTTGACAACACCCTATGGGCGGCGTTGATTGCTTTCCATCAGCTATCGGCTGATTTGCCGTTTGCTCGTTTGCCTTCCAAGCCCATAAAATCGGCATCAACATACGCGTCGACTGTGCTTGTGTTGACATGCGTCAGACATTTCGAAATATAATAAAATATTTATATATTCGTAGCCGACCGTTACAACAACGTCTAAATCTTTACTCACGTTTTATCTCCCGATTGATATGATCGCGATAGCGATTATAAATGATGATGCACGTCGTCATCGTGTACACATTGCGTTGACCTTTACTTCATTAATTACACGAGTACATACACAAGAACGCACAAACTGATTAATGGAGTCAGGCGTTACTATGTACGAATCCATTACTATGTGGACAGTCAAAACTTTTACTTAGCTAAGATCCGCGACAAGCAAACAAAAACAGAAAAATAATAATGTGTGTTTTCCTGCTGGATGAAGTGGATTTATGGGGAACTTAAACCAAATTTTACCGAAAAACGGCCGTCAGCAACACTCCCCCACGTAAGACGTAAAATCACTTAAAGACGACTAAGTCTTAAAGGTTGTCTTCCGTAGAGTCTACTATACCTGAAGATGCCTCGTGTTGAGGCGAAACACGTGTCGGGCGCAAGGTAGAAAAGTGGTAGTGTGTGTTTGGTGTTATGTATAGTGGTTGGTGATGGAGAATTGCTGGCGGCCGTTTTTCGGTAAGACTTGGTTTAAGTTCCAAGTAAATCCACTACATCCAGCAGGAAAACACACATTATTAATTTTCTGTTATTGTTTGCTTGTCACGGATCTTAGCTACGTAAAATTCTTAACTATTCACAACGCAGAAACTGTACAACAAAAAGTATACGTTGTCAGGTACGTACATTAATAAGGACCTGTGTGATGTCTGTCCGTCGTGGTCGTGACCGGCGGACAACAAAAAATGTTGACGCAACATTTAAATATATATTATTTGTAACCGAACGTCTCGTGTCTCGTGTCCAACAAATGACGGTGTAAATGTACAATTTGTCACGGCGGACGTGATGATGTACGTACTCAATTTATATTGTAATCGGCGACGGGGAATTTATTAGGCGTGTTGACATTCAAACTTGTGGTTATCAAATTATATTTCGTTATAAAATAATGTTTGGCTAAAATGAAATATAGACAATGTCCATAACATCAATAGCGTATAGCGCGTATGCGGACGACGACAAAGTAGACTATATAACAGCTACAATAATGTGGATTCCTTCCAGACCGACCTTCGTCGTATCCTTCTTTCTCGCTATCCGCAGTTCGATGGACCTACAGATGAACTTCGTGAGGATGTAATGACTAAATTATAGACGGCACAAACAATGGACGGCGGTAATCGCTTAGAGTCCATAGTATTTGTCGGACTATAAGACGCACCTTTTTAAATAAAAAATGGACTCAAATTTTGGATTCGTTTTATAATACGAAAGTAACATTAAAATAAAGTATTCAATAAATTGTCTCTAAATTTGAAGTACGTTTTATAGGTACCCCGAAAAATTTGTATACTGAAGGTAGCAAGTTATCTCAACACAAGCGGGGGAAACTCGATTTACTTACGTCTTCGTCCATGGTCGTCAATACCAAGTATTAGGCTTGGCCTGTAATCGTCTACGCTTCATTTTAATTACTTTTATAATTATTTAAAATTTTTACATTATTTTTCGATGTATACCTGTCCTGTAACCTTTTTACATGGAACAATGGATTCAAACTTAATGTACGGCTTATGGTCCGAAAGATGATTTTTTGCGAAATATATTTTAATGTTAAAATATATTTCGCTAAAAATCATCTTGTAATTTGAGTTATGTCTTATAGTCTGTAAAATACGGTAAATATGTTTTTGATGTATAAATTAAACCGACGACCCTTGTGCTAGAAATCAAACATTTCATCATCAATACAATATCAACACGAAGAATCTAACCTCACGCGTGGTTATTGTGTAAACAAAATATATTTGATTGTGTGACAAACATCGTCGAAACATATTATAGTAAATTAACTCTATTGTATATATGGAAAGGTTTATGTTACTTACCACCGTTTGTGCCTACGGGACCTCCAACTTCTAACTACTTCTGCGATAGGTCCTGTAGTGGTACGTTGATTAACTTATCACTAATTTATAAAAACTTTTGTATTTGAATTTAATAAAATCTTTTTTATTTAACATTCGCAATTTTAAAACTTGAAACAATTATTTTTCGGATGTTTGATTATGATATGATTGTTTGACATAGAAATCCTTAAGAAACGGAGAACAGCTCGCTCTTCCGTGCACAAATGTATAGTATGTATATTTTGTATACATGTATACGTATATAATATAGTCTACCTATTACCTATATGCCTATTAGTTCGAGCGACCCCTGTAGTACTGAGCATACAATTAAAGCCTTGGTTATAATTTGATCAAGGGAACTAATAGACATTTGGAGAAATATTTCCATGTGGACATTTCATTTTCAATTTACACAAATTAAATTTGAAGAATTTAAATCGAATAATATATATTTTTTTCAATTAAAATTCAACAAAATTCGAAATGAAAGTCACCAATGTAGCTGTCTAGTTAAAACTGAAGTGGCAATGGGTTGGTAGCGTGTGTTGGAAAACCGAAAAAGTATGAAACTGACGAATGCTGGAGTAGAACACGAACTAATTTTGTTTTTCATTTTCTTCGTAAATTTCGACCTATAAATTGATATATATATGGTCGAAAATTACTCATTTGAAAGTAGCAGTCATGGTTGATAACTTGACTCTATCACCGGACACCCATTGATTCATCTTCTTCCGTAAACATTGTATATTACACGTATTTACCTGTTAGTCATAATGACTCATAATGATTATTTATTTCTCAAAAACGAACGGCTTTGTTTTGTTATTTGTTAGTTTTATAACAAGTTTAGTACGCTGGGTATAATATTGTCTAACTGAATAGCATTGTATTACAGTGTTCTGTGTACATATGATTAATAACCAGGGCCAGGGGAAGGGAGTACCAAAAAACAATTTAAGGCTAAAGCGCCTGTCAGCCAGGGCGCCTCGTGTTATCGATTGGTCATTTGATTTTGAAAGGATTCCATTTTAACATTTGTTTATTCTTTAGAATGCAAAGTTATGTGGAAATAATAGGTAGGAAATGATGTACATTTATTCAAGGATTTTTATTTTCCTGTGTCACAAAAATCATTCTTAATTTTCTCTTAAAAAAACGCTTCTATTTCAAATGTTTGTTCTGGTTTGGATAAATCGTAATTATAAACATAATGTTTGTTCTGCTTTGGATAAATCTTAATTATAAACATAATGTTTGTTCTGGTTTGGATAAATCGTAATTATTAACATAATGTTTGTTCTGCTTTGGATAAATGGTAATTATTAACATAATGTTTGTTCTGCTTTGGATAAATCTTAATTATAAACATAATGTTTGTTCTGGTTTAGATAAATCGTAATTATTAACATAATGTTTGTTCTGGTTTGAATAAACCATAATTATTTACAGTATGTTTAAGGTATTGTTGTTTTTTTGTTTTTGGAAGTGGCCATCCTACTCTGTTAGCGCACTCTCTCCCGGCGCCCCACGACGCCGAACTATTGTACGCAAGTTATGGCCGCGCGTATTGTTATAGTTTTTTCGTTTGCGTTACTGAAGTAATCTATGTGATCAGGAGACAATGGACGCTCTCGGGCCGCGCCCACGGCCGTCGGGCAGTCGCTATTGAAACTGTTAGTAAAGGAGAGATCGTCTCGGAGAGCGAAATTATATAATTTTATTTGAGGTTAGCTTTTGTTAGCACTTCCGCGCATCAAACGACCTCTCCGATTGTGAACGACCCTTGAGATCGATTTAATTAAGCGTTTGTCGTCTAGTGGATCGCTGCTCTGAGTTTTGTACTTTTTCTTTTCGATAATCTTGTCAGTTATCACTGATCGAAAAAAAAGTACAAAACATTAAAATAATTATCATATATATGATAATCACTCATACATAAGTTGACGTATTGTCTCGCTTTCAGGTTAGCCGTAGTCCCCGGCGAGAGCAAAACTGTCCCGGATATACACACAGACCTATAATGTATATGTACACCTACATCAATTTTTTATGGGATAGGAAGGCAAACGAGCAGGCGTGTCACCTGATGGAAAAGCAAGCGACGCCGCCCATAGACATCCGCAGTATCATAGGCAATGCGGTAGCGTTGCCGACCTTTAAGGAAAGTGTCATTATGGGAGTTGGATGGGGAGGGGGAGGGTGTTGGACCTCGAGAACTTGGAAGCTCACCGTACGAAGTGCGGTAGCTAAGCTATCATTCAGACGCCGGTTTTCTGTGGGAGTGTGGTACTTCCCCGGGCGAGCCGGCCCATTCATGCTACAGACAAATAATATGCCATTCTTGACAAAGTATTCGTCTGCAGCGTGGCTCTACCACTATGATTAGCTAATTATTAGCTATTGCCATCAAAGACGAAGAAGACTGGAATTCCGAGTGGGTGACGTGATGAATCGCTTCGTGTGGCTGACCGCGACCGTATCCCCTTACCATTCAATTACACTTTTTGCAAGATGTTCGGATCTCAGTCAAGTAATCACATTGCACGCTCTCACAGGCTGTTTGGTGAACTCTTTGCAGCGACTGTGTCTGGCCAATTGAATTCTTATTGAATGTACGCTGTGTGATTGTGACAGAAACAATTTTTTTTTTGTAAGTGTATGATAAGATGTCGCCTTATGTAACTTTTAGATTATACCTACTGCCGACAGCTGCGGGTAATGAGGTTGTTTGAAGGCATTCAATAACTCACGCACGAAGCACTTGTTTTGGTGCGTTGTGTTTGCTGTCAGTACACGTCAGCCAATTTGCGGGTAAACATGAATCAGCGCAAAACACACAATGCGGCTGACAATTAGGCAATCTCGCGGCGTCGCGAGGGCCGTGTCTCTGCACGCTGCAATGTGTCATTAGGGTGTGTACACACTGTGACGATTGTCACAACAAGATAAATTTGATACTATAGTAGATAATATGGTTCAAAAATTAGATGATAGATTTGGCATATAGTATTAAACAAGCCGTTTATAAAAACCGTTCTTCTATACGGATGTGAGGCTTGGACGCTTAAAGTAGATTTCAGAAAACATATAGAAGCGTTCGAAATGTAGGTAAATAGACGGATGCTTGCTATCAGCTGGACTCAAAGGGTGGCCAATGACGAGGTTCTCCAATAAGTCAAGCAAAAACGTGACCTTTTGCAGACCGTTAAAGGTATAATAGTTAAAGGTATACATATTTATTTCATCTCAGCAATCTCCAAATGTTGATTTTATAAACATTGTTGCACTTACCACTGTACCACTGGCGTTATGTCGGTGGTAGCTGGTAGTTAATTACAATATAAAATAATTTATTCAGAATGCCCGCAGTAATCGCCGGGGACGCAGTCGCTCACAGTATATTACTGTAATAACTTTAATCTATTATTTAAAATAGAATAGAATAACGAATTAAGTTATTATTAATTTCATTTATCTAAAGATGAATTCGTAAATTGTCTGTTCTATTATTTTTTGTTTGGCGTTGTTTGCTTTCCATCAGACGTGTCACCTGGTGGAAAGGTGGAAAACTTTTCTGTTAACATTGTACCGTAATGTTCATCTAAATTTTATTTTAATAATTGATATGTCACTTAGTCATAGTTGTCGAATGAGCTAACAAAATATGACGGAACATACGGCCGGGACGGTCGGATACACGGCGCGCTCAGACACACTTTTAGCATTATTCTATTATATTATATTACGTCACTAAACTTGAATAGACGAGACGTGAAATTGCAAAAACAAATCGCTACAAAAACGAAACCAATTAATTTTTATTTCTTTAAATAACAGAAATTAATATGCGCATTATGTACATTCGTGTTGAGGAGTTGTGTGATTTACGGCATACACCGGCCGTTCGTTCGCTATATGTCAAGGCTCGACGTCCGTGTGTTCATTGCTACGTACATATATATGTATGTATGTATGTATGTATGTTCAGACGTGTCGTGTGTGGGGTGGGGGGTGGGGGGCGGCGGGCAAAAATGTTGACGAATTTCATTAGCAACGCGCTGACATTTCGCTGGAATCAGACGCGACTGTATTAGGCAGTCTGTTAAAAGCTTGGAGTGAGTGTCGTCATGATATTGGTACCTGTTTAACATAAGATGATAAGCATATATATATCCTATAAATATTAAAAGTAATACAATGAATGTATATAAATGATTAGCAAACGCTTGCTTACTGACCATTCTCTACCAACATCGAGGGAACATTCTCCCTTCACATAACTCTATTGTTTCAACAAGATGGCGCCACACCTCACACTGCTAAAGAGACCACGGAGCTTCTTCGTGATCTCTTACCTAACAAATTAATACGCCTTACGGCGATAAGGTCACCCAGGCATTCAAAGTGGTAGAGCCACGCTGCAAACGAACACTTTGTCGTGAATGGCATTTTATTTGTCTGTAGCATGAATGGGCCGGCTCTCCCGGGGAAGTACCACACTCCCGCAGAAAACCGGCCCCCTAGTGACACTTTTCTCAAAGGCCAGCAACGCTTCTGTACTACCTATAGCACTACGGATGTCTATGGTTGGCGTTAATTGCTTTCCATTGGGTAACACGTCTGCTCGTTTGCCTTCTTATTCCATAAAAAAAGGTCACCGGATCATACCCCTATAACCTGTACTCTGTGGGAGTACCTCAAAATTAAAGTCTATGAAGCAAACTCGACGACCATCTCAGCATTAAAAGAGTTCATCGTCACAAGGTATTCGCAGGTACAGTAGACTCTACGTAAGACTAGCGCTAAGTGTAAAGTTTTCGGCAACTTAGCAAAATAAATTTCTAACTAAACTTCCATTATTAAGGATTTCCGCAAAGTAACTCTTGACTCCATTAATCAGAGATTAAGGAATCAACCAGCGAGAAACCGCAGATAAACCGTGACAAGTGGCGAGTCCTCGTACCGGAGGCCGAGACACACTTTGAAGCGTTGAGTCGACGCTCTAAGTTTTTTTTAATTATGTATGTACATGAGGGGGAGACTCCTCAAGGGTAAAGGAAGCGAGGCCGACCCAAAAACACCTGGAAGCGCTCCATAGCGCTCGCGATGAAATCCATCGGGTTGACGTGGTCTGAAGTGAAGCGCGTCGCTCAAGACCGATCCCAATGGAGAAGCACTGTGAACGCCCTTTGCTCCACTTTGGGGACATAGGACCATAGGAAGAATGTACATGAGAGTAGGTACAGAGAGACGTAAGAAAATTACATCGGTGCGAACCTCATCCTATTTAACTCCAGAGGAAAACGTGACGTGCATTCATTGACCTCAACACATCGAAGTAACGGGTCAGGTAGAGGTTCTCCTGGCTGCCGGCCAGCGAGCGGCCCCCGCTGACCCCGCAGCCTGGTGTACATTGTAAACAAGGTAATAACAAATTGTTTCATGCGCGACGAGGACACGTATACGTGGTACGGCACTGACCGGTGCCAAGCGCTGTTTGGACTGCCTCACGGTAACCCATATTCAAGAGGTTATTTAAGAGACGAGTGTATGTGTACGCAAAAGGTCGGCAACGTGGCGGTGGCTATGGGCGGCGGTGATCACTTCTCGACTCACCACCGGATGACTCGTGTTTTCATTATCGGATAGTAAGGCAAAAAAGCAAGCGTGTAGTGTGATGGAAAGCAATCAATGCCGCCCATAGATATTCGCGAGAGATCCATAGACCATTGCAAATGCGTTGCCGGCTTTTGAGATATGAGTAGACTTGCTTTTTAAAGGATCCAACGTCAAATCACACGAATACACTACACCTATAGTTGCAACATACTTACTTTACAACTACACTTATATTCCCCGTGTGACCATTAACACCGTGACACAACCGCGACCGGCCCGTCTGTTCATAGCCCTTTAACTGCAGGCTTTGTGTGCCGTGCACTTCACAAGTGTCGCTAATTATATAACTTAACGTTACTATCCACACATCGCACACGCCCACACCGGGGTACTTCGGTATTGTGACATTTAAATCACAAAGTAAAACGAAACATAACAACTACGTAAAGTTCTTTCTGTTCACTACATCTCGCATGTGCGAATGCAAGTAAAGTAATTTTCCTCGTGTCGGTTTTTAAAATAAATTACTCACTTCTAGATTAACTACAAAAGAAATATATTTTATTTTACAAAATATCGTTTTTAATATGCACTTTTACATAAAATTATAAATATTATATACATATCGTCACGCCTGTCTCCCGTAGTGGTCGGCAGAGACCACAGATCTCCATCTGCTACGACCTCAGCATCATTCCCTTGTTTCCTCCACACTCATTACTCCCCTCATACAAGCCCGCCGGTTAAAGGTACCCTTGACCTGGCCTTTCTTAAAAAGTTTAGAAATTTGGTTAAGGTATGTTTTCCGTGGTCTCCCCCTCTTCCATCCAGATTCGCAACGTAAATTTCTTTTGCCAGTCGTCTTTCATCCATCCTCTCTATGTACCCAAACCATCTAAGCATCCCTTTCTCAACTTTTGTCACGACACCTTTTACTCCACGTCGCTCTCTTATATCTTCATTTCTTATTCTATCATTCAAAGTTACATCACACATACTTCTTAATGCTCTCACCACCGCAATCAGTCTGCGTTCATGACTCTTAACTTTTATTACTTATGAATATTGTTTGATACAAATACAAAAATGTCAATGACCTGCACCACGCCGGCGATTTAAAAAGGTCATTGATCCCTTTAAGTTCACGTTATATTTCCGAGCTGTTGAGTCTAAAGTTATTGAACAAAAGTTGTCTCTTTTAACTTGAATTTTATTTGTGTATTGGTTGTCATACAAGGCAAACAACACCTGTAAATATATACTAATTATATTTATTGATAAATATTTCCTAATGTGTCTGTGTGTATGGAGAAGAAAGAGCGAAAGCCTCTTATTTTTAGGGAGTCCGTAGAGGCACTGATACGTGACCAAGGTTGGGCAGTGCCATCGTGAAGTACCATCGTTATGCGATCGCGTACCATTCTGCACGTCATTGAGGCAACAAATTGTACACTCATTTATTTCTTTTTTAATTTCACGACTCTCCCGGACGCGTCGGGCGTCACAAGGGCGGGCACGAGAGTCACAGTCCGTTACTGGCGTGGTTACACTCTCGTCGCTTCAATTTTAACGAAAAAAAAAACGAAAACGCTGTAAATGACAGAGATGTCAATTTTTTTCAATTTACGGATCAATAGTCAATATTGGGATTAGAAGCAAACACTGCGTCCAATGGTCCGAGTCTAACAGCTCTACAAACGATAGAAAATTTAGTGCAGCGTCGATACTGACTGTTTTTGAGTGATCAGATGTAACTTTTTCAGAAATCTTAAAAGTTTTCTTGAATGTGATGGTCAATTTTCATTTTGCGGTTCACTACATTTTACTTTTTCGCGTCTATTATCTTTGGTGGTTGCTTTGTAGGAACGCACGCGTTTATTTCAACATTAATACGTAGCATGTAGCGACACTGGTGAGGGGCTCCAACGACACTATGCCGGTGGTTTGCCGTTCGACGCGACGGCTACGTGTGACATTGATGGTGAGTTAGCGTGTTGGCTCTAACAGCGCGCTGTGCACGCCCGCCCACGCCCACGCCCATGCCCACACACTGCGGAGACAGGCTCACGGAAATGTTACCACACTACATACTAATTGTTGTGTGAAGTGAAGAGAATTTGTATGACAATACATAGAATTACATATCTGTTGGAGTTAGCAAAGAGCCGACGTTGACTTAAGCCCGTAATGGAGTGGAGATCACGTCTTGGTGAACGTAATGTAACTCTTCGGCTAGATGGAGCGATGATCTGTGCAGGGCGGCTGGCAGAAACTGGATTCGAATTCGATTTTGTTCAAGGTCAGGTTAGATTTTGCGCCTTGAAGGAGGCCTACATCCAATTGTGTAGGCTGATAATGAAGAAGATAGAATTAACCCATTCGAACCCGAAGTAAGCGGAAGAACCAAATTTAACAAATTGTTTACCATTCAGCTTTTATTTTTAATATTACGACTTATACAGTAAAGTGCACTTGCTTTATTACTATTATGTTGCACTTGTTTTATACTAACATATATTATATATAAAAGAACGTACGCACATCTGTGTGTGTGGACACCACACCGACACGATAGCACGCACGTACCTAAGTTTATTTGCCTACAACTGTCGTATGTTGACTCGTAGCTATACTTAACTGTAAATGTACTAACGAGTTAAAATAATATATAAAGCACAATACACATGGAGCGTGCGCGGACCGCTCGCGGCGCGGGTGTATTAAGTTTGTTATCTTCCATATAGATTCAAGATAATATTAGAATGTCTTTTACAATTACGGTTTAGCAGTATAACTCTTTTACATAAACTTATCATATACATATATTATTACTTTAACAGAAAATACTACTCGGGTGTGCATGGATAAGCGAGATGTTCTATCTTGTTCTGTTGTTTTTTATTAATTTTAGTAAGTTAAGAAAAATAAGTTTATCAAAAAATGTATATATTTAAATAATATATATAAATATAATAAATTTAAATACATCAGTTAATATATCACGACAGTGGACCATCCGTACTCTCGTCTCGAACCGCGCCCGCTATGTGTGTACTGCGCTTAAATGTGTTGATGTACATATTTACCGCGGCACAGTGGTAAAATATAGCCGACATTACCCGAGCAAACGATCGTACGTTAGCGCGTTTCTACCATACACGGCGCACGAGCGATACTCGGAGGAGGATGTTTGTCGGATTGTTTGACCCATGACAAAGATACTCGATGAGTACGCGACGTGGTTTATTGTTCAAGCATTTTCCCTCAAATATTATTAATTATTAATCGTTTTTTTTTCTATATATTTATCTTTTATATCTATAGTAACAAAACTATTATGTTGCATGTTGTAGTTAACACGTTATGGTTTGAAGATGACATCAGCCATGGTGTTAAGCTTATCTAAACTACAAAATATATCGGAAATGATATTGAAATGCAATATTAGATTGAGTTTGTAGATCCTTGTTGTAGATTTCAGCTTCGTTCTGAAGATCCGCGCGCTGGAAGCTGTAAGGGAAAGCTGCGGACGGGCGGGGAACAACTTCTAATATCGAACAACGATCGCAACATTACACAGTACATACCAAAAAATATGTCCTCGTATGTCAGTTACTGTGGCACGAAATCGAAAGAAGAGTTGCTAATGGATGAAGGCACGCAGCGCGGCTCGAAAGAGCGCGCCGACTGCGCCGCGACCTTTGACGCACCGCCTCACCCCATTTCCCCCACCACCACCACCACACTACCACCCGCACTGCGAGCTTCGCGCCCCGAGCTTTCACAGTTGCCTCACGACGAGACGCGGAGTCATACAGCCACAGTTCCACAAGAGCGGCGAGCCACGTAATAATTGATTACCATGACTGTGGTGTCTCAACTCCCTCTTAAACCATAATTGTTAGTACTATAGCGCGCCAGCTATAGGTACTGCCTACGGCGACACCTTCGGCGGATCTTTAGATCTTCTTCAAATAAAGTTCTTCAAAACGATATTAGAATAAATCTTGTATTTCATTGTACATTTACATCAAGTTCATATTTATAGTTTATTATATTTTATTAACACTTTTCAATTTACATATTATATTTTAATATATATAATTTCAATTACTTGTGCTGGACGGGGACGGGTGACATGTCTATACAAAAAACGTCAGCTAAAGTAATATTTTGTTTTTATAGAAAACAATTTATTTCTTTTTTTTTATTTCAAACTTTAAATGACGAATTTAAAAAGAAATAATATAAAAAGATTTAATGCAATAATGATACATTCATTAATGCAGCGATTCCCAACCTGTGGTACGCGTACCCCTGGGGGTACAAGAGTTCCCATTAGGGGTGCGTGAAAATTATATTGGTAATGGCGGAAATACTGAGAAGTTAAAACGATTAACTTATATAAACATTATCTCAATGTATTATGTCTATCATATGTAGTTTAAAACGAACGTGTTAATGTTCATAAAAGGGACTCCTACAGTAGTCCTTTATAGATCATAAGTCTCTAGAGACAGTACTTACCTAGTACAGTAGTATTTTACAATTAAGATTGACAATGGATAGATCTTAAGAGAAACGAGACACATTTTAAGGTGTAAGTATGATATTATCACGGGAGGGTTACTCATAAATGAAAATTTTTATTGAGGGGTACGGGAATGAAAAAAGATTGGGAAGCACTGCATTAACGTGTCGCTACAGTACCTACTCTCAACTCAACGGCGACGAATGTTGTTAATTAAAACATAATTACGGGTGTTCTTTTCCTTAATAACACATTATAAGCGTGCAGTGGGGACGTGCGTACGGTCTTATAATGTGTCGCTATCGGTCATCCGAGCACGCGATGAAGATGTCTTTCGGGACTGTACGCCATGTCATTTTTGACAACATCCAGCTGACTCGGCGCTATACACGTCTCTCTTACGTACAGTCATAGTTTAGAAAACAAAGTGAAGTCTACCAACAAACCAACACGTTTGTTGAAAGGCCGGCAGCGTTTCTGCACGCCTGTATCACTGCGGAATCCATGGGCGGCGTTGCCATCAAGCTTCACGCCTGCTCGTTTGCTCTCCATCCTTAAAAAGAACTAACAATACCATAAACGTCAATAAAACTCTTGTTAACTATGATCCGCTAAAGTGTAAATGCTTGAACTTTACGCCACAGCCGCTGGTATTAATAAGAATGACCATGAATTTGTATCGGACTTGAGGATAACAGAATCGTTCCGCGCACCAAACAACAACCTTCTGGCTAAATGTCACCAATATTAAAAAAAGACATTTATAGAGCATTGGTGAGATCACTCGATACACATGCATACATAAACAATAAATAACACGAAACAAGAGAAGCCGTAGCGAACTGAAGCGTCAATTCAGCGAACACACGCGTGAAAGAAAGGTCATCATGGAAATTGAAATGGTATCTCCTGACGGACATAATGTCAAACCCATTATTTATGTAACGTGTTATACAATGAATTATTTATTATTTAATAGGTGGCGTACAAAGTTGAGTGGAATAATTAACGGTGAACTATACGGTGTTTTATATTCACATTAATTAACGAGGAAACGTTCCATATTTGCCAATATATTAACATTTTAATGTATAGAAGATACGTTCTAGAAAACAAGGGTAAAAATGAAAGGTTAATCGAGCTGCAAAACATTTGGACTGGGCACTTGGTACGGATGGACGAGGCTAGAGTACCCAAACACCTAGATGATCGTAGAATTCGCGGAAGGCTTAGGCTCAGATGGCTAGATGGAGTCGAGGACGATTTAAAGACTATCGGCAATCGCGTTGGAGGAAAAAAGCTAAATGAAGATCTGATTGGAAAAATGTACTGAACCAGGCTAAGGCCCACCCGCGGCTGTAATGCCTTGATGATTGATTGAAAACACTTTGACTTTTATCCATCGACTTTTGTTTTAGGATAGAGACGCACGGCATACGAGTAAGAGTGTCACCGGATGGAGAGCAATCAACGCCACCCATAGACATCTGCAACGCCATAGACATCACAGATGCGTCGATGATGAATGCGTACAAATGCCTTTAAGATATGGGTGGGGTTGTCATTCGAAGGTTCCAAAGTCATTTACCCTTGCAGGTGGTAAATGTTCTCGTGGCGCGAGGTTCTACCGACTCAACTATGACGATACATCCGTGCTGCAGTAACGCGCGGCTTGGGTTTTATTTCATTAACCTGCCATAGACGGCGATTACATATAACAAGGTTTTGTTAATACACTGCGTATTAACAATAATAATGCACGCAAGTGTAACCGGAGTGTGCGGTGAGCCGGATGTGATGACTGCAGCGAATTCTTCACGACGTATGTATGTTTGTTTCTTTTATCAGCGGTTTTTCATTCATCCTCTATATGTATTCTCATATTTTGATACATAAAGCTATAATTTTTTTTAAATTATAGCTTTATGTATCAATGGCAACCAAGATATAAAGAATCGTAATGTGGGTACGGGTGACGGGTGACGGGTGACAGGTGATGGATGTATAAAAAAGCATTTTGAAATTGACACACGTCGTGAAGAATTTGCTGCAGTCACCACACGCGGCTCACCGCACACTCCGGCTACACTTGCCTGCATTATTATTGTTATTATTTTGTTTTATCAAAGAACAACGAAAAGTAACACAAACATGAATAACTTACAGCAACACAAACTACACAATAATGATCGCGCACGCGACGACACCGTCGACATCTTATTTCTTTTCATTGATGGCAACAAGTTACAAGTATCGTGCTGGTGTCAAATAAAATACGATAACATCAAATCTATTGAAATAAAACTAGTCAACCTATAACGTTACATCTTGATAAAATGGCGGCTATTCTACCAAAACCTTCTATGGACTTTTTCAGTCAACTTAAAAAGTCACGATACACGCATTTATTTCATATCACTTCACTTACAAGCCTTAATCTAACTATATTGTATAATACGCCACTAACGTAAATGAAATAAAAACACGTCACTGATGTAAGTTGGCAGGAAAAGTCCCACATCCCACTTCACTTCTTGACAGAAAACGACAACTAGGAAAGTGTTTGGTGTACGTAGATGTAATGATGTATTTTGGTTTTGTACTCCGATTAAATAAAAAATAGCTTCGAATGGCGCGGTCGTTTTTTATTTATTTTTTGATCCTTTTATATATAAAGGTATACAAAGGTAACGTACAGCACAGAAATTAGATCATAATAAGACAAAAGAAATGTAAAGGTAGATGAAGAAAACTATTACTTATTATTATTACTATTTGAAAGCATATTATGGACAATTAATTCTTTCGGAGGAATATGAAAACTATATGTGTATAAACATCAAAGGTTTACTTAAGCGAGACGCTCAAGGACTAAAAATAAGAGGTGAATATTGTTTCGCCAATGTGTCAGCGAGTAACAAACAAAAGGTTTTTCGTCCCAAGTATCAATGAACGTCAGAAATAAGTTGTCGAGCATCCCGTCGACCTTTGCGCTGTGAGTCCTGCTGTTTGTATTCACGTCGGTGATAACGTTCTGTTTATGTACAAAGAACTTTTGTTAATTGTGATTCATCACCAGTCTGTGGTGATACACGACCTCCCGACGTGTGTGTGATAGTGTGGGCACCTGGCCATGGCTACTGGTCTCCAACACCATCGACTACTGCGTCATCAATTTCGAAAGCGTAGCATCTTGTGTCATAGATCGTGAAACAAACATCGGATGACGATATCCGCACAGAGCTTTCCCGTTTGAAGGCGTTGACCAACCGACTGCGAGGCAAGTGGTGATATATTACAATCACCATTAAGACGCCGTCGCGACCGGTTTCCGATCCTTTTCACCGCATTCTGGCTGTTGATTAGAACGACCATTTCCGCTTTTTTTCGCCGAATCCTATCCTATTTAATATTATAAATGCAAAAGTTTGTGAGTATGGATGTATGTTTGTTACTCTTACACGAAAAAACTACATACATCGGAATAACATATAGGCTACAATTTTTAATGATTTTATATAATTTTGGTCGTAATATAACGATACATGTTAATTAAGTCAGAAAAAAATCTGGCCTCTGAGAGCTATCTTGGCGTACGCTGCCTAAACCATTGGAGTTACACAAAGATGATGTACCGTAGGATTGTTTGTCTTGAATAGTTCTAAATAAAAGGCCGCGTCACCATATATCAACCATTTATGTGGAATCCACTATGACCAAACTTGTGAAACATAAATTAAATAAAAAAATATATATATATTTATTTAAAATGATCTGTCACGAAACTTAATGCGGCAGACCAAATTCCACGCGAGCGAAGCCGCGGGCAAAACCCAGTGTTATCATATGTCGTTATTTTAATGTTGTACTGTTATAATTATTTCATCAAAATACCGATAGTATTTGACATTGAAACATTAAAATATATTTTTGATCGATAAATAAATAGTACTGGTTAATGTAAACGTTAGTGACGTCGTAGTGCACTAAAGTGCTGTGCCCTTGTTATTCTTTTTTCGTCTTTTATAATTAATTAATTAACATATATTAGTTAGGAGACACAGCTAAGATCGATAGTTCAGTTTACGGGCAATCATTTAGTTCGGAATCCACCGGCAAAAGCCTTTTATACACGCATGTATTGTTAATGATGAATCAATAAATAGCAAATGAACTAGGGAGCTTGCTTAAGTAAATTGAATACACTCTCTTCTATGCCGAGGAACTATTAACTACAGAGGAAGACAGCATCCCGGTCGTAACATGGGGTCAATTTCCAAAACCAATATATGTCGCACAGTATTGGATAGGTTTTCCCGTTTCTAGAGCAACGGCCATTGAATCACCACGCTCGTCCCATGCGGACTAACGAAATAACCAGACTCATACATCTGTTGTATGTGTGTTATCAGATAGACATATTCATCCCGATGCGGGGATCGAACTCGTGACGCCAATTGGTGGTCACAAATAGCATGACAGCGAATTAAGTTGTGTGAATGTTTGTGCTCCATTCCGTGTAGACCCTCCGTATGTGTAAATATTGGTTAAGAATTGTCAACCAATCAGATGAATGCAGAGGATATACCCGCAGGCAGAGTAGGGCTAGAGCCCAGACGGCAGATTGTAGGGCCGACGAAATTTGAGTTAAAAATTTCTTTTGTCGTAGAAATTAAAAAAAGGAAATGTTAAATTTTCGTAATGTAATTAATTGAATTTTATGTGTCATATATAGCTCTTACCTAATAAATACCATATATATTTCTTGTGCAATTGTAAATAAATTGTTGGATTGTCATTGAGAAAAAAATTGTAATTAATGTGATCGTTGAACTAGGGCCTAGGCCTTCAACGATCACATTAATTACAATTACATATGTAATATAATACAAACTAGTTTATAGGCTATCGATTTGTGTAGGGGGGTGGGGGGGCGGCGAGCCCGTTGGCGAACAAATGTGCAAATCCGCCACTGGACCAACATATGACTTTTCAAACAGATACGGTTACGTTGAGTCATTATATAAACGTGTTGTATACTTTTTATTTGATCTCGTTTTTATTTGTATATTTTTATTTATCAATAATTATACACACGTAATTATCACTGCTGGTCACGGGGCTTACCGTTTCTGGAAGAACATTAACCCTTGTCTAATACCCTTGTCCAAGGTAGATTAGCGGAACACTCGACACGGAAAAAATATTTGTAGGTCACACATATATTTATCCCGTTGCGATAAGTGAATGAGTCACTGGTACGACCTATAATGAGTCACTGGTACGGCCATTAATGAGTCACTGGTAAGGCCATTAATGAGTCACTGGTACGACCTATAATGAGTCACTGGTACGGCCATTAATGAGTCACTGGTAAGGCCATTAATGAGTCACTGGTACGACCTATAACGAGTCACTGGTACGGCCATTAATGAGTCACTGGTACGGCCATTAATGAGTCACCGGTACGGCTATTAATGAGTCACTGGTACGAGCATTAATCAGTCACTGGTACGACCTATAATGAGTCACTGGTACGGCCATTAATGAGTCACCGGTACGGCACTTAATGAGTCACTGGTACGACCATTAATGAGTCACCGGTACGGCCATTAATGAGTCACCGGTACGACCATTAATGAGTCCCTGGTACGAGCATTAACTCGACGGTAACTTTGCCACTGTACCAATATTAAAAAGTCATTGAATTTTTAAATGTTAAACTGTGAAGACTCACTAAATAGTCAAAAGGAAACCAGTTCGCTTCAGTTTACCTGCATCGTAATGAACGTCGTCCGACCGTCGCCTGCTGCTGGTTGCATAACCATCGGAGCGCGCGGTACAATTTGCGAACGTACTCGTACGTACCCACGACTACAACCAATTTCACTGCGGCTCCATGTGCCTTCGGCAGTAGGTACGTCGGCAAATAAAAGTTAAATATTTCAGCTTGACACTTGAGCCCGAAACTAGGATCCCCTGTGTAGAGAGCGCCACTAGTTACATAATACCCGACTGCCTTATAGTTGGTACGCGTGCAGCTCTCCACTGCACCACTGGGGTCGAAACTCACCGCCGATCCACACACCAACTTGAGACAATATTTTTTTCCACAATCACGTTACGTATCTGTCACTGTTATTCAATTACCTTCAGAATTAACTTTGTTTACAGGTCTATATTAATGTACTTTCACACTAAAAAGGTCGGACAGTTGGACAGTTAATCTGATCTATGACAAACGTTAACAAAAGGCAAAGATATATCGCTCTCATAGTTTAGCATAAATATAGATAGATGTAGACGACCAATTGGTTCAGTGGCAGGCCCCCCGCCCACGGAGCCAATGGTCGCGGATACGATTCCCGCATCGGAATAAATAGATGTACGGCCTACAGATATTTATTCCGAGTCTGGTAACCCCGCCAATCCGCATTGGACAAGCGTGGTGGGTTAACGTCCATTCCTCAAGAAATAGGAAGGCCTGTGCTCAGCAGTGGGGCATATATGGGTTGTAGAATAAAAAAATTATTTTTTAGATATATTTTTTATTATACATCAAAAACTATAAAAAGTTTTACAATTATTGATTATAATATTGTTTATATACAAACTGCGGTCGTATTGCTGATAGCGATTTCTTCCAGACAACTGTAGGATGGACACAATGTTAAAAAGTTAATTTAATGTAGGTTGGTGATACATTAACATTTCATCAGGTTGATAGAAAAAAATTATTAATAAACAAAATAAATATACATACTTGTACGTACGTTGTGTATATAGCTTGCAACATTCAGGAAGAATATTATAACATACGAATATATTGTATCCTCTATGAGGAAATATTTTGTTTAAAGTATGTACTCGTTTATTTGGATTCCGGTCGGGTAGCGGCCTCGCCGCTGACGGTGTGAGGTCGGGAAGACCACGCACATCGACGTACATCGACGGTCGAGCTCGTATTTTCCTTGAGAACGATCGAAGCCGATCGGATTGGGATTTTAAACTATGGGAACAATATCAGTGTAACGAGTCAAAAATGACTTATGTAAGTAAATAAAAACATAATATATTAAAGTGTAAACGGCAGCCCTAGAAGCGAGACAAGCTGTCTCCGAGGCGGCGCGGGTGTGGCGTGAACTAGAGTAGTGGTTTTGGTTTGGTGTTGGATTCTCTGGGCGCGAGCACAGTGTTGTTTTTATTAGATTTATCCCCACTAAAGTTATATGCCATATACCATGGGATATCGCCGAAACCATGAAGAAACAATGCAGAGATCATGAAGAAGCTCCATGGTGTTTAAGCAGTGTGAGGCGTGTCGCCATCTTATTGAAACCATGTACGTGAAGTGAGGGCAAGATGTTCCCTCAATGTTAGCAGAAAATATTCAGCAAGCATGCGTTTACGTTTGACGCCTGCGGAGTCAATGGTCGCGGGTTCGAACCCGCATCCCCGCTTGATTGCGCGATCCTCCCCCATCCTCTCCACGTGGCCCAGCCAACGAAATCGGTGAGCCTTAGTCACTCATAAAATAAAATAAATAAAATAGTAATAAAAATACCTGAAGTATTAAAAACTAAATCCGCTTCAAAGTTTTGGCGAAGTCAACGCTCACCTCACGACTGTCTGTCACTGCTACAGTGACGAGGACGACACCACCATCGTCCATCTATACAATGGATTTTGTCAAAGTAACGCCTGATTTCTTCCATTAATTATCTACCGCCATATGTTAAATAATAAAGAGTTGTTTCTCGTCACCACTGGTATGTGTAACCAAACGCGTCGCCCCACCCCCGCGCGCCCCGCGGCGGGCGCCGGGAGACGGCCACTTCCCACCGCATCGGTGTCATGTGCAGCGAAATCGCGGCCGGCCGGCGGAGCGCGACGGCCGACGGTCGACGGTCGATGGTCGACGGGTGGTGACGGCCACCACCTTCACTACGGCTTTGCGTTTTTCGACACACATCCGCGCTGCTTGAAGTGTGTCTCTTGGTTAGTAATACTAGTTGTTGTAGGTTAGTTTACTAGTAGTAAACTCTTGGTTAGTAATAGAAGTTTACACAGAAACAATTGAGCTGGGAAGTGTAAGAGCACTTCCCAGCTCAATTGTTTCTGCGTAAATTTCACAAACCAACTCAACCCGCGCCCACAGCTGGACTGGGCTGGACTGGGGTACTCCTCGTGTCGACTGCAACTACCACGTTGCAGTTGACATAATTACTGTACAGTTGACAGCTCCAGCATTGCACCACCATTAATTTTGGATCTGCCTGCAGATCTTCACTCCGCGTCTAACATTTGTGTTGCAACGAAACCCGCGCCCTCGACACGGGACTCGACAATGCGAAGCTAACAGTGTTAAGTGTTTTTTTAACAGTCCATACATGTCCCACTGCTGAGCACGGGCCTCTCCATTTCTGAAGGAACTGACGTTAACCCACCACGCTTGTTCAATGTGGATTAGCGGGGTCACCAGACTCTGGATAAATATTTGTAATCTATACATATATTTATTCCGATGCGGGGATCGAACCCGCGACCATTGACTCCGCGAGCGGAGGGCCCCGCCACTGAGCCAATTGGTCGTCAAGTTAAGTGTTTAGTAAAATGGAGTATAAGATGTCCCGTATACCGTGTGTGTGTGTGTGTGCGCTGGTGGTGTGGTGTCACATTGCGGTCGCCGTGCCGCTCGGACGGCGGCGTGGGTCGGGGAGAACCACCTCTCCACCGTGCCGTGCACCGCAGGCCTTCATCCAGCCGATGCGGCTCAATAACTCGGTCACGCGACACCAAACACAGCACGAGTGACAACCGTGGAGACAGGATCTGATTTCATCGTTTTTGTTTTAGTGTAATTCTAGTTCAGTGTTTTCTATCATGTCGTTTTCGTATTCAGGAAGACGAGCGGAGGTCTTTTTGTTCATTGTGGAACACCACACCGGGCGGCGACTGAGAGGCGACAAAATGAAGATGGAGAACGTTGGCAGCGGGCCAGCGGCGCCCTGTGCCGCGCGACACCGGCTCACGTTTAGTGCTCATCCGGTGTGATGTTCTTATTGTGAAGCTGTGAACATGTCACACGCACACTTCGCTCTTTGGCAAATATAGTTACCGTTTTGATGTGTCACTTAGTGGAAACATATAGTAGCAGACGGTGCAAACATTTTGTTTTACTAGAATATTAAATTACTGAGGTTTTGAAGAAAGGCCAGGTCAAAAGTACCCTTAACCGGCGGACTTGCATGAGGAGAGTAATGAGTGTGGAGGAAGCAAGGAGATGTGTGTCGGGATCGTAGCGGATGGAGATCTGTGGTCTCTGTCTAACCCTACAGGAGACAGGCGTGACGATATGTATGTATGTATGTATGTATGTAGAATAATAGAACGTTATAATTATTATTATTTCACTATTAGCTTTAGTTCCCACATTTTATTTGGCGTTGCTTGGTTAAGTCCTATTGTGTGGTCCCTTACGGGTGAAAACCTGCTCCATCTTTACCTTCTCCTTGTCTAGGCAAGCCCTAGATCATCCAGTTGTTTTTACATTAGCATGTGCCAGTGTTTTCCGTTGTTTTTCTACACTTCTTTTTGCGCGTCGGGCCAGGCCACGTCGTTAGATGCATTTAACACTATTGATTATAATGCATCCAGCACCTTAACATTAACATTTGGTCACAGCAGTTCTATTTTTTAATTTAATGTTTCCCGTTCGCAGCCGGCCGTCACCGTGACCTCACCATAGTCGGTGTGTTGGTGCGTACGTACGTACTCATGGCGCGCGTAATGAAACACAATAGGCCACCAACACACGTGCAACACATTAATTATCTCGATCGAGGGCGGCGGGCGCGGGAACACTGTGCCGCGATACGAAGCCCCGCGACAGTGTTAGGCGCATGTAGACGATGCGAATGAAACACATAGGGTTGTCAATTTAAAACTAGTGTGGCCAGGCGAAAATCATACTATTCGCCACAGGGTGACCCTGTGGTGGGAGAATGTGCGTGACGTGAACTGAACACAAGGTGTTCTCTCAGTACCTACTGACAAAAAATAACCAGCAAGCACGCATTTACTGATTATTCGACCTGTAGTCTTGGCAATTTTAAAATTTTCTCTCACGAAACAAAACGAAACGGGGCAACACGATGGGAAAAGTGTTTTCGCTGCAAAATTGAAAACAAGAAACGATCACTTATGTCATAGTAATGTCCCGCGTGGGTAGCGTGTCTCGTAATCTAGTGTAGCTACAAACCCACAAATAATTAGTATTATCTCCATCTGGTCTGAGTGTGTGCGATCGCTTGGCATCGCATCGCGGAGTTGGTCGGCGTGTAGTTAATGAACCCGGCCGTCGGCCGTGGGGGGGGCTCTATTTATATCCAGTAGGTCACCGCGTAGAGTGGGGGGGAAGGGAGAATCGCTGTGGGATCATTTGGAGAGGTCCGAGCAGTCTCATATAAAACCTGCGTCACATGATTTTCAATCACTCGGCACCGTGTACACTTTTACACGATGTGATGCGAGTGATGATTACATGACGCGAAAACAAACAGCACTTCACGACTGCGCTACAACAGCTCACAGCTCACAGCTCACGATAGATAAGTCCTCAACGCACATGGACGAGGATGTGCAGGCAGTTTCAGCTCGTTCATTAACGTAACGTCCGCCCGCCCCTCGCTAAAGCAACCCTCCACCTCGTTGAACCGCCCAACAGATAACAAAGATTAATTTTAAAGCCTGTATAGACGAAAAATTAATTATAACATTATTTATATACAAAGGTATTATTTTTAATTGGTCAGGGAGTAACTTCACCTAGCCGCCTGTCCGGTGTTTATGGTATTGGTACACGGATACGCGACCCCGGCCTCCCGAGCTACCACCGTATCACTCCTCGTCTTCCGTTGCGGTAGTATGATATCCATATCATTCTATCTAAATCAATATTTGCTTTCCCCTGCCCTTTTTCTTTCTTCTCTATCCTTTTCCCTTCCTCTCCGCCAATCCACGGTCTGCCGTGCCAAAGGATGCGTGGCTAGGGGCGAGCTTAGTCGCAAGCGTGCCGACCGTCCCGGGATCGGGGTCCCCCGGGTACTATGGTGCCTTACCTCAGCATGCAGGGTTCTGCTGGGGCTGACCTCCACCCTTCTTTGGGATGAATCGGCTCGTGGGATTCGCTATGACGAATTTTAATCAAACTAATTTTGCTAAAAAATGACGGCGAGGTGATTCGCCAACCGTCACATCATGATTCCCACGATGGCAAGAAGCAACTAACGGAGAGCAACGATTTGCTTTGCAAGTGAGAGGAAGGGTAGATGAAAAGATAGATGAGTACGCAGGAAGCAAGAATGGTATGCCTGGATAGCGTCTACCAGTCTCTGCCTACCCCTACGGGAGACGGGCGTGACGACATGTATGTATGGTATTTTTAATTGTACAATTGTTGCCCCTACTTCATTATTACTCTACTTCATTATGCCACCCTGTAGCCCTCAGCTGGCACGGGTTGTCCACCATTGCGCTACATGCTGGTACACACTGAGTTGAATATTGTCTCGTACACTCTGTACTCGTACGAACGGCCCACACCGCGGCACACGAGCGGGTGATTCATACGCCGTTTACCCAACAAAAATATTCACTTGAAAATAAAATAATAGTTATTTTTGGAACGAATTATTAATGGCTGGCGTGTGTGAGCAGCGAACGCTCTGTGGGCGGCGTCCTTCAACTTACATATATCATAAACATTGCTTTTTATTGACTGTTCGCTTTTAATTGTAACGTCGAAACGGCGAAATGTATGCTTTTTGAGCAAAGGCCGCTATTTTGCTTTCGGTGTCTGAATAAAAATATTATATATAATTAGGTGTTTATCCTAGTTGTTTGTGTTTTTCTTTTAAGAAAGTAATAACACCTATGATGCAGAAGGAAACTTAATATACGACTGTACGCTGTGCTATCAAAAATATGCGGGTATGATAGTGACTATATTTAAAAAGTAGATTTAAAAAAAATTATCATACTTAGAACAACCGACAGAATGCGGGCTCGACTAGGAAACAATTCACTGCGCCGGAGTTTTTTGCTACAAAATCTACTGACGGTACTAACAAAAAGTGAAAACAGGATCCAATATCATCCGTCGATCTTTATTTAATTAGTAAAAATATCTGTGGAACGCGAACATTTATGTAACTAGGCTACATACATAAATATATACAGGCTATATGTATATAAGCTACATACATACGCATGTGTCCAAGCATATTATGTAGCTTGTATAGTTTATTTAGAGTCGAATGATTAATATGTACGTACACTTCCCCGCTATGGTAATGCGTCTCCCGTCGTCTCAGCGCACACCGCGGTCGAGGAGCAGGCTGCCTCGCAGAGTGAGACGTGTGGGGCGGCTGTTTGGAGGTCCTCTCGATCAATTAATATTGTCTTCGCACATAGTTTAGTTCTGCCGGCGGGCCACAGATGTCGCCGATAGTTGTTAAACACGGTGGCGACTTGTTGTAACGATTCTGTGTAGTCAATGATTGGTTACAAATAAATCAACTTGCTGCTGAACCAAACACGGAGTTTTATTTATAAGTTCAGTTGATAGTGCAACTTCGTGCCTGTGGGTACAAGTAAGAGCTCAGAGCTTAGAACGACAGAAACTTAGAACTGACAAGACAGTTCAATATAACAAGAAAAAAGTTATCACAAATTCTTGTTATGAAAACTATTTTGGGTAATATGATGATTATAAATTGAGCTATCAAACCAATCCAACAGACTGCACCCAACAATAGTCCAACGAAGAGTATCCCGAATCATTCGGATTTCCGATAGGCCCGATCCATTCTCTGTACACAGAAATGTCCCATGTTGCGAATGTTCCGAGGAGTTGTTTAATCTCTTCCCAGCCGCACAGTATCACCATTTCACTACGCGCCACAAATATTCGTGTTAAGTATAACCGTACGAAGTATTGTGATAGTTAGGCAGACAGTATGCGGTATCAACAATCACTTTCAGAGATGTAGCTTTGAATACAATAGCATCTTTATTCGTGTTATGCAATTTAACCTACAGTGTCGGTAGGGGCAAATATATCGCATTGTCATCACTCATTACAGACCTACATAATATATCTATAATCTTTAAAAATTGATGTTCATTACAGAACATCTTTCTGTCATTACGATCACACTACGTCGGTTGATTTCTGCCTTATTTAAAGGACAAGAGAAGAATTCAATTATAGCCTGTGTGTGTATGTTTTTCAACGCAACATAGTAAACTAACAAGTATATAAGAACTATTTTACTTTCGGCACACTTCCACAACTAGCAGCAGCACCTGTCCGCCGTGCGCGTCCACTGATTGATGTTTCCGTGGCCGTAGGCTGCGCGCGCTATCATCTTCGGTTTAATTGGCGCCGTCACTCCACTGGTTATCTTGACGCGGCTCTCGTTTACTGCGGAATAAATGTAACTGTGTGTAGTTTTAAGTTACGGTCGTTAAGTTTAATGTGTTTATCTCGGTTGTGTTCACTTTACTGAAACTATAACACAGAACGAAGATATAAGAGAGCAATGTGTAAAAGAAGGTGTTGTAACTAAAGTAGAAAAAGGGATACTTAGATGATTTGGGCATATAGAAAGAATGGACGAAAGACGACTGGCAAAGGAAATTTACGTTGCGAATGTGGGTGGAAGGGTCGGTAGAGGAAAACCACGAAAAACGTACCTTGACCAAATTGCTGAACTTTTTAAGAAAGGCCAGGTCAAAAATACCCTCAACCGCCGGGCTTGCATGAGGAGAATAATGAGTGTGAAGGAAGCAAGTGAAATATGCCGAGATCGTAGCAGATGGAGATCTGTGGTGTCTGCCTACCCTTACGGGAGACAGACGTGACGGTATGTATGTATGTATGTATGCACAGAGTCTCGCGTAAATAAATGACAACGTGACAAGCGCCCACACAATGTTATCTTTCAAACGTTCCTCAAATATTTTGTTTACGATCACAACGCAACTTGTGTACGTGTGTGTATGTACGCACACATACCGCGGCCGTAACCACTTGTGACTCGTCGAAAGCAAATATTATTTTTAAATAGGTTGTAGTTGTGCCAAAAAAATCTCAGCGGATCGGTGTGTGCGGCAAATGTAGGTCAGTTAACGAATCTCGACGTCGACGCGAGATGAAAATAACAGAGCGCGCCGTCTCTCGGTGCGTCCGTGCCTCTACTGTATTGTAAAGTGTCTTGAGGCCAGGGCGTTGCGAAATTTGTTGGTTGCTTGTATCCGGATGGAGTCACACACTGTCGTGCTCCTGGATGCTGCGATACCAAAATATACGAACGTTGTCATTCTCTGTTTCGGCGGCAGCCGGCACGCAACCGACTTGCAGTATTTGGCCGACGCTCCAATGCTGAATTCGCAGATTCAGCCATTCCACCACTTTCCACGCTCTAGCACTAGTACTCTGTTGAACCAGCTACTTTAAACAGTATTTGCGAACCGATACGAACGACGTTGAAACTGAAACAAATGTTCTCTGGCGCTGTAACGATGCTGTCCACGTCGCCATCGAAGTGGTCGCTGGTGCCGCCGACGGCAGCCCAGCGACGGACAGACAGACAGACAGACAGACGAGCCGATACAATCGTTGGCAAACAATGTCACGTGACGCGGTCGGCAGCCCCGTGCCAACTAATACACTAGCGTATTTATACCCGCTGCCCGTCCGTGGGCCTAGGGTTCGGTCACCAATTTAATTCGATGTTGTGACCAATAAATTACGTTTAATGTACAAAATATATATATGTGTGTGTGTGTGTGTGACAGAGAGAGAATGAGTACAATATTACATTATTTAACATATAGTGCACGCAGACCAGCCCACAAATATATATTACTTTATGTAAAGTAAAATAAATATATGTCGATAAAGTTGTACAGGCACATCATGAGGCATGACAGGTACAAATTGTTTCAACTGTTCATGATGGCAAAAGTCGCAGGCAAAAGACAGGTTTGTAGGAGAAACAAGTCTTGGCTATGTAATATTATAATAATATATATATATATATATATATATATATATATATATATATATATATATATATATATATATATATATATATATATATATATAATATATGTAATATCAATCACTGTACCCTCTATCTAAAGTTGGGCTGAATTGGCTCTCCAATCCTCGCTAATCGGAGAGGCACGTTGACAAGAAGACGAATACATATAGGTGACGACAACATTTTAAAATGTAAGTTTCTTCAATTGTAACTGTCCAACTGTCCTGTGGACACTTCGACGCTTCCTGTTGCAATGATCAGCGGTAGGTCCGTGTGCAGCGACACCTCGCGGACCGCTGGTTCAATGTTGGCCCGTGCACACACACACACACACACACACACTGGTGCGGTGCAGCGACGCGTCGTCTCGTCCGAGCTGCGGGGCGCTCGGTCGCAGCAGGTCGTGGGTGACGGGTGTGCAGCCGCGCCGGGACGTGCTTGTTGTGAAGCCGCATTTAGACCGGACACACACACACACACACACGGCGCTTTGTAACTGATTGATATCCACGGGAGACATCACGTAACTGAACACATTCACATTGACACAGTGAGCCACCGTGAGGCTACTTTTCTACCAGAGATGTGGCAAGGTGCGTAACGAAGGCAGGTACCTACTGTACACATCCACCTGGTGAACAATTGTGTACTGTGTAGGTCAAACTCCGGTGTCGATGTTACCACAGCGACACTTAGGTGTAATACGATGGTCCGATGCCTTTTTGTATTATGCGCAATGTACCCAACGTAACCATGCTGTGCCTGTTATTGCTTGTCTCAAATATAACAGATGATAATATCCTTTGATATTAGCCTGAAATTTGTACCCGTTGATTCATAACATGAATGATATTGTTGTTGTTGTAGCGACCAGCGTACGTCGACCCCGGCCCTTCTTGTTTTAAAATGCTATTTTCAAATCGGACAAAATTACACCCGCCATGTACGATACCCACCGATCAGAGTCGTCTATTTTCATAGCTTGGCTTAGCTTAGCACTGGTGTATAACGGATTCGCCTAACTTATGTTTTTGTCACGGAGGTATGTGAGCTGAGGATGCACGAGTGGTGTAGCCACACACACACACACACACGTACAGTACGCGACGTGCTACATAGTTAAGTCGATAAGGATGTCTTTTAAAAGCCGCTGGGAATAGCGGCACCTAAGACGGTAGGATTCAGATCCCCGAGGCTTGTCTCCACACTCCGCCAAAACGCGTTGCGCTGGGTGTGGGCGGCTCGTGTTGTCGTCTACCTCTAGTATATCTTCACAGGACATCTCACCCGCACGCCGCTAAACCACTTAGTTTTACATGAAACAGTCACACAGTGCCGTAGTTTGGTTCGGCCGCGCCCAACGCTTAGTCACATCGCACATCTGTGGTGGGAAGGCGTCCTAACGGCTGTCAGGTCGGACGCGGTCGACACCCGGGAACACTGGTCGGTCTAAATCTGTCCCGGGCGCAGTGCATACAATGCAATTTTGCCTTGTTTGGAGCGCAGTGCGATTTTAATATTTACACATTATAATAATTTAATATTTACACATTAATTTAATATTTACACATTTTTTATTCCACATCGCGTGTAGGACATATAAAAGTAGCACAGTTATGTTAGTATAAGATAATATTTTCAAAGATACGCCTTATTTTAAGGTGTATCCTAGGTCCTGTGTTGGAAAATGAGCGATGGCGTACTTTTTACAACCACGAGCTATATGAGCTGTACAATGAGCCGAACGTCATCAAAACCATTAAGATTGGACTTTGCCTTCGTTGGGCTGGGCACGTGTTACGAATGGACAAGGCTAGAGTACACAAACGCCTACTCAACGGCAAACCAGATGATCGTAATAGCCGAGGAAGGCCTAAGCTCAGATGGCTAGATGGAGTCGAGGACGACTTAAGGACAATCGGTGTAAGGGGCTGGAGGGAAAAGCTAATCGAAGATCAGACTGGAAAAATTTACTGGACCAGGCTAAGGCCGCGGGTGGGCCGCGGCTGTAATGCCTTGGTGATGAATATTTTCAAAATCTAAAACGTCACCGCCGCGCCGCGCTTCGCTGTTCGGGGTCTCATGAAACTCCGTGTTTTCTAACAACTGCTTGCTTTGTTATTATTCAAAAAGGTATACAAACCTATGTACTTATACCAACACACTCGCCAAACTTTGAGGTACGATGGCGAAACGCACTCAATTGCACCTGATTACTATACTGTACAGATATACTATATTTTGAAACAATATATACTATATTTAAAAAAATTACAAGATAGACAATTACAAGATATTCACGCCGATCCCCCGCGGGGGCTGGCAGAGACCACAGAGCTCCGTCCGCTACCAATCTTCGCGGCGAAGCGGAAATATATAAAAAAAAAGATTCATCAAGAAATAACTTCTTGAGTTTCGATTTCAGCACATTTCCACTTAATTTCGGACTTCCTCTTAACATTTCAAATTTATCAAACGTCCTACTGGTAGTAGAAATTACGGTAATCTTTCCCCGCAACCCGTCGGTCATTCACGATTCGACGAGCATTTTACATTTCACACTTCTTGCATCATATTTATTATTTACATATATTATATAATCGTTACTATTGTAGTGATTTATACAAATAAGGTATTCGATTTTTTTAGCTATGAGCAGTATTTTACAAATAATTTATTATAATTCTTTTCACAATTATTTTTAATTTTTTTGCGATACTTTATTCATTTTCAAAAAAAAATTCAGAAATAATTGTGGTGATACCTTTGCTCGAGTGCCACTAAAAAAAATCTCGGATCTTTCTAACCGGGGCAAAATTTGATATTGGCGATTTCTTCAGCAACTAAGATTTAATGATTTCAGAATATTTACAAAGTAATTGTACTGGGTGAGATTATTTGAAAGTATGAATGTGGAGCCCGGGGAGGCCGGGGAGCCCGGCGCGGTTCAGGCCGCTGTAACGCATCGTCTGACGGCTGCCTGTGAACATCGATGTTAGCGACAACACTGTCTTTGTATAAACAATATTTTTAATTTATTTATTACGATTATTAACATCTGTCTGTGCCTCTGTTGACAAAAGCCTCCTCCAACTGTAACCATTTGATCCCGTCGTCGTCCCATGCGCCGCCTGCTGCAGCCTTTATTTCATCAGCTCGTCTAACAGATGCCCTTCCTCTCGTCCTGTCTGTCCCCGGTGAACCAGTTTATTACTTTCTCTCACCACTTTTCGTTTCCTCTGACAATGTGCCCCGCCTTTTTCATTTAAGTTTTCTTATTGTTTTAGTAATATTAAATATTTGGTTTTAGTTTGTTATTTTACAGTTGATATTCTATCTGACAATTTTTTATTGTCAGGCTTCAGTACACACGATGTACAATAGTAATCAATTATTGTATAACTTTGTTTCAGTTCCACATTGAAGAACATCTGTCATTAGTGGTGACACCATCAAATGAACTTGATGAAGAGTAATGTTGACTAAGTGAATCAATAACAAAACTTTCCATCTCCCATAGAATATCTTTACCATAGAAACCTTTTTCTATTTTTACTATGGAATAGGACTGCGAATGATCTCCTGGCCTCCGTGTCGCTTGAAGAAAAGTAATCAACGCCAACCATAGACATACACAACTCCCTAGACATCAAGTGCGTTGTCGGTGTCTGAGATGGGAGTAGGATTGTTTTTTGAAGGTTCCAATGTCGTATCGGTTCGGAAACACCGCTGAAGACAGCTGGCTCCCCACAGCGGCGGTGCGCGGGATTCAGTGTGTTAGCATTCGTTTACTGATTACTTTCAAATGGTCCGCACGGCAGGCTGCACTTGGTGATTGTGTTGTTTCACGTGAACAGTTTCCAAACCGAAGTAATATTTAGAACGGTTCGTTGGTTGCGCGCTCCGATGTTCGCAGCTTTGCGAAAGCTCCCAGAACGTTCGCGTAATGCAAGCTGTGGATGCGCCGGCGCACCGAGGTCTCAAACGCACACTCACCGGGGGTGAGGTGTGCGGGGTGCGGGGCGGTGTACGCGGGCCGAGGGTGGGTGGGGGGGTGCGGGTGTTCAAGGCCGCGGGCGCACGCGGCGCCGCGCCGACACGCCAGTCTGTGCCGAGTTCTCGCTGTAAGTGGTAGTCAGTTAGTTCGTCCGCCCGCCTATCCGGAGTCACAGTGCAGCCGGTGTGTGTGTGTGTGTGTGCTTGCGTGTGTACAGTTAGCCGGGTCGACGACCGCGTGATGAGCGCGGAGCTTCCAGCCGCCCGCACCACCCCGACTCTCTGACCGACCCACCGACCACTGCACAGGTGAGCTCTCCAACCCTGCCCTCCAGTTTGTTTAAACCTGGTATGCGTCTGTACATCGCGGTACGAACGCAGCGCATCCGAATCTATGTAATCACTAATTTCTAATTTGAAGCTACACTTGTACACTAAAGAGTAATACTCGTGCCACAGTTTAAAAACTACGATTAACTTTAAAACGTTAAGTGTTTACAAGGCTTTCTTGAACCAACGCTCGACCGAGTACAATGCCGGCACCAAGATACCGTGAAAGCCGACGGAATCCCGCACGCGATCTTAACAAACGTCGGCGCTAATGAGTCGCTGTATGTACTATGGTTCCGGGTGTAAATGGAAGTCGGACGTGACGGGGCCGACGCTCGCTCGTCCACGGCGTCTAAGTTTATGAACTAAAGACGAGAAAGTTCCACGTTCCAAGTTCCATGAATATTCAAGCGTGTTTGCACAGATATAGAAAGAAATAGAATCAATTATGTTGCTAATGCGCGGTACACCGCCGACGGGCACGGACTACTGTTATGTACGGCGGGCGGCGTGTGCCGCGTCGGGCGGACAACTCGCGCGTCCCTGGCCGCAGATTCGTGGTTACAAAATAAGTCTATCGTCGTGCTTATAAAGTTCAGCCGCCCGCCCGTTCCTGGGCAACCGTCGCTCGGGTCGCACGCGGTCAATAAACACGGCCATCAGCTCGCTGCGACGTACGTGGGAACGACAATGATCCTAAAAGTCAACAATGTCAGGTGCGGTACAATGTGTCGCCGAGACCATGGGAACCATGCGACAGCCTCCACACCGCCGACCGTAATGCGTGACATTACGTGACTGATGTCACTCTCGTTATGACGATCTTAACTCGGTGTACAACCTGATCACTTAATTTTAATATTATTGGATAATATCGATCTCCGGCACGTCAATCCTTTCACCGAATATACCCTTGTTTGAACGGTTTTATTTCGTTTGACCCCGTCCGTATATTTGTTTCAAATCTTGCGACAGTTTTTTCAACTACTTTTACTGTACCGATTCTTATGAAACTTTGTACATAAATTAAATTACAGTGACAATTCGACGTATACACATGTAAGTTACACAATTTGGTTAACACACTCAAATAAAAAGGAGGAGGGATCGCAAAACAATGTGTATAATGTTACATTACATTTATAACATTATGTTAATTTTTATTATCTCAAAAGATTGTTTAAATTTTTTTATAACACACAATAAAAGTATTTATGTACATATGTTGATACAAATAAGTGTGAACACTTTATTTGTCTGTTCGTTAAAGTGTTTTAACGTCACGTAGAGGTGAAAATTATCAACAGCGACGTACATACTCGTACGAATGAATTCTTCGTTTCAATTTAAAGTTTATGTGCTGTTACTGCATTATGCGCGCGCCATTAATTTGTACCGCGTTATACGTAATTCGTACCGTGGTACCGACACTAAAAAAATTAGAAGCTTATGTTGCTTTAGACGCCACTGAGTGTAGCACTGCATCGCTACAGTCCGCTGTCGCCACGAGCGACCCTCGCCGACAACTGCGCGGCACAATAAAACTTTAATAGGACTTCGAGAGACAAAACAATAGCAAACTGGGCGCGTCGGTAACACAATTACAGCTTCCCATCTCGCACTCTGTCACTGTGTATTGAATATTTGTCAATATTTTATGTAGTAGGGCAGGCAAACGTACATGATGGTCATCTGGTTAGTGGTCACCGTCGCCAGTACACGTCCGCAGCGCGGCAAGGGTCTCAGATACGTAGCCGGCCCTTTTGTGAGCACATGCTCGTCTTTTGCGTGCCTCTATCTCGAATTTTATGTGGCAATACTGCAGGTGCAACTCTTTCCACATTTGCACAGTCTTTAGTAAAAAACTGCGAATGAATCAGACGTTGGTGGAAATTGGAATGGAACCGATTTTTGTGGCGCGAAGTGCGATGGTGGAACTGGGGGGAGACTAAACAACTCCTCAGAACGTTCACCTTAACAAATTCGATACAGTACGCAGGGAGACGATATATCTCTGCGCACATATAATGGATCGAATCTATCGAATATAGTGCGGATGCCGACGATTCGAGACGCTCTCCGATGATATCATAACTGGAGCCGCAGTAAATCAGCAGATCAACAGTGTAAGCGGTAATGTCACACGTGTACACGTCGGCCGCTGACGCGCCATTTGAATGAATGTAACGCGAGCGTCCGTCCGACACAACACGGCGAGCGCGCTGTCGCGCTGGTTCGGCTCACATATCCGGTAACGTCTCAATTGGAGTCACTCGACCCCGCTGCGATGAAACTACCGTGGAAGTTGTTTGATGGAGTCAGTACTTTGCGGAAATCCATCACTATGTGGACAGTTAAAACTTTTATTTAGCTGAGATCCGCGACAAGCGAACAACAATAGAAAATTAATAATTTGTGTTTTCCTACTGGATGAAATGGATTTACAGGGAACTACGGAAGATACTTGTCTTCCGTAGAGTCTATACTTGAAGATGCCTCGTGTTGAGACGAAACACGTGTCGTTTGCAAGGTGAAAAAATGGTAGTGTGTGTTTGATGCTATGTATAGTGGTTGGTGGGTGGACAGTTGTTGACGGCCGTTCTTCGGTAAAATTTAGTTTAAGTTCTCCGTAAATCCACTTCATCCAGCAGTAAAACACATTATTACTTTTCTATTGTTGTTCGCTTGTCGCGGATCTTGGCTAAGTAATAGTTGTAACTGTCCACATAGTTTGGTAGTCGGTGCGCTAATGTAACGCAGTAATACAAAACAACCTTTCCGTTCTCGTGGGACAACCGTAAGGATAACGTTCACGTTAACAAACGTAACACGTAAATAATTTGTATCGATAACAATAACACTGAATAGTTATAGCGCGCGTGCGCCGAGCAGTAATATTCATATTTAACTAATGCAGGCCGGGCAACTCGTGGTGCATTAGTTAGTGTACGTGACGGTATCGTGCTACGACTGATGTGTCTGATGATTGTTTTCGCGTTTCGATGAAAACATCGCCGTGTCTATTTTTCTTAATCCAGCAGCGGACCGGCATGTCGTTGGTAACTATAATAAATTGTTTTATTACAACAATTATTTGTTGTTTATATTAAAGACGAAAATATGAGAATGTTCCCACAACAATTGATTTGAAACTTATGTACAATTACAAAATCTGTTACCGAAACATATGTATGTATCTACAATTTTCATAATACATTCAATATTCTTTTTACATGTGTCGAATGTCACTATAAATGGGAGCATGTTGTATGTGGTTTAAAACAAAGGAGCACAGGCGCGTTACCCGATGGAATGCAGTCAACGCCGCGCATACACATCCGCGGCGCCATGGACGCTGGAAAAGTATTGTCAGCCATTAAGATATGTGTAGGCTTGTTTTTGTTAACGTTCGATCTTACCCCGCCCGTGTCGTGACGTCGGCGACGCGGAAACCGAGAGCCCGCTGTGGATTCCTCACGTGAACTTTAATTTGCTGACGAGCGAGTGTGTCCTTGCCGACCGATGACACATTAGTAATCGAAACGTTATTCGGAGCAGCATTGGGCCGCGCCGAATGAGATCAAATGTCAATTGGTTGTCATCGTAAATTAGGTGCCGGTCGGCGGCTCCGTCTCAAGGCGGTCCGGTTCGTTTGACGTTGTGACGAGGGAATATATTTGTATCAAAAACGTTATATGGATTAATGCAGTCGAGTTAAAATGTCACGATACACGCATTTATTTCATATCACTTCACTTATACGCCTTAATCGAATTATATGGCATAATACACCACCACGATTAAATAATATAATTCAGCGATCGCCAAAGTACTGGTCCGCGAGAAAATTTCGCTGATCCACAGAGCAATGTGAAATATACTTACTCATGAAACATAATTCAATTCATAACAACACGTGAAAAGTAATAAAAAGTTTCGTCGCACAGTGCACACGCCGGCCGTCGGACGCGCGGCTGGGAGGGAACGTACAACGCTCACACTTTGATATACTTCAACTGTATTGTAGTTGTTTTGTTTTTACGGTTTTTGTTGATTTTCTTACGGTTCATTGATAAAGTTTTCGTAATTTTGTTACAATTAATAGTTTCATTTTATTAGCTACGTATATTTTACGTGTTCTAAGATCAGACGTTTTATTTTTTGTAAATATATATTTAACACTAAAATTCCCATCAGTGATCGGTGGGATTCAAATTATGTATTTACTGAGGTCAAATAGTTTGGCGACCGCTGATATAACTGACAGTAGTATAACATTATGAAAATGCAATGAAAATACAACGTCTCTGATGTAAGTTGGCGGAGAAAGTCTAACATCTCTGACATAGTATATCAAGGTAATTTGCATTGACTACCGCGTAGGCAACATGTGCGTCGCGCTAGTATTTTAAATAAAGATTTGTTGTTGGTTTGAACAAACAGTCTCCGCGTCGTTGCGAATAATGTTATAGTTTTGAAATAGTGCGAACGCTCCATTCACTGGCAAGCTAGAATATTGATAGTTTTCAGTTGTCTTAGTAAATATGAATGACTGAGTTGTATCGGACGTCTTCACGCAGAATTAGGTTTTTTAAACATAAACAGTAAAAAAATTCAAAGGATAGGAATAAAATTCAACAACTTTTACGAAGAATAGAAGTGCGGATTTGATTTCTTCTAATTATTTCACTGTTGGAGTCTAGCCACAGTAATGTGTTCCGCTCGCTGAAGTACTGACGTAGGGATGCTGTTAATCTCGCGGACGACATTTTCTTTTAATGCTGAGATTCCAAGTATAGGTTTGATTCCAGCGTGAACTCAGTGTAGTGACGCATCGACTCGCTCACACCTTCGGATTCGTTGGAGTTTAACTAAAATTATACTCAAATGAAAAAAATGTACTGACAGCCTTCTGCGCGAAGTCACTAACGACAGTCCAGAGTTTCCATTTGAATTAATCATAATAACAGGTTGATAGTCCGTAACGTTGGCTGGCGGCTGTCAAATGTTTCCACGTGTTATGAAAGAGTCCGAGCAGCAGATGAGTGATGGGTTTCACAGCTCATGCTTTTGTCAACCGTGTTCCGCGTGTGCGGTCAGTGTTGAGTCGTTGCCCCGAGGCGGTGGGGCGGTGGGGCGGCGGGGCACCGGAAACGGGTCCACGGCGGCGGAGTCTGCGGCCCGCAGATCTGGGTCACCCGCTGGGCCGGTCGCTCCACATCGGAGCCAGTTTCGTGCCCGCTCTCTGCGCCACACATACAATATAATGGAGGTTTCGAAGTTGGCAGCCGTTCGCGCGACGAGGTCGGCGTCACCTCCCCGCCCCCCGCCCCGTGCCCCCCGCGCGACCCTCTAATGTCTTTCTGAAGAGGTTACTCAACGATGTGCAGTTAGTTCCGCGATACTCTCTGTACTGAATGATCTCTGTAACAATGATTTTAATCAAATTCAAATTCTTAATTCTTTTTTCAACATTTCATTTGTCAAACGGCCGAGCTTGATTGTTAGCGGAAAGCTGTTGTGGCAACCATTTTGCTTTGAGGTTTCTCTCGGCAGATAAGAAACGGTGACAGAAACTCCTAGTTTTTTTTCATATGTTTACAACATGGCAATGATGTGCGTACATCAATCTCTACAGTATCGCAGACAACCGGGAGAACGTTCGGTTATGTTTAACTAACATATAAATTACAAAATTAAAACAAAAATTATTAAAAACGTGACTACTATCAGCTGTCCGCACCGTCAGCGTCGCGCGATTCGAACTCGTCACATGTTTGTAACAGCGCCGGCTGTACCGTCGGACACACGGACACGCGGGCACGCGTTCATTATATTTATTATTTGTTGAAACTATTGGAGGAATGCTTTTCCGTCGTCTGTGTGTGTATATGTGTGGCGTGCGCCTGTGTGTACACGTGGTATATCTGGTGTAGGAAACAATATTTTTCAGAGTTAAACACCAACAGGCGCTTTATGGGCCACGGTATGCGGAGTGATTCGGATGAGCGCGGATGTTAAATTGTGTTTGTAGTGTACGTCGGTACGCCACCGACAGGCAGTCACTCGATGTGCCTCCCTCACGCTGGATCAGATAGTCAATCGTTCTCTGAGACTGCGCAGCGTGACTCAGTGCGGTTGCAATTAGATTATAAGGTAACATAGAAACCAGATCTGTTCCACCCACCGGCGGCGGCGCTCCGCCCCCGGGGCCGCCGCCCCGCGCGCGTCACGCCGCAGCCACCCGGAGCACCGCGCGCAGCTATTTGTCCGCTGACACACCATCCACTAAACTATCATAGAAGACTAGCAATACTTAAATATGGCTAAAGATCTTGTTATCTGTACTCACTATACATAAATGCTTGTGCTAGAAAAATATGGTTCTCTCTGACAGTCGAATGGTAGAACTGAATCCACGACCTTTCACTCTAAGCGCTACCTTTACTTATTAAGCTTTTAATTACACTACACTATATAGACGACGTGCGTTGCTTCGTGAATCGTTTACAATATACAAAACGTACCAAATGTAGTAAATTAACTTCGCCAATCATTAGTTCATAGCTAACAGTCCACTGCTGGATATTGGCCTATTTTAAAAAGGAGAAGCCTTCCCATCTATTTTAAAATAGGCCCACCGTGACTCACTCCCGGTGGGCGTACAGGAATTAATTTGAAAAACATTGAAAAAAAATTCCACTTTTTTATTTAGTTTTTATTAACTATTATGAATTAGGGAAAATTGCAACAAGCATCACAATACAATTCAAGTAAGTACAAACGAGGACTTTTCCCGCCAACTTGCATCAGTGATGTTGTGTTTTTATTCCATTTTCATAATTTTATGTTATTGACAATTATATTATTCAATTGAATAAAACAAATATGTATATCGTAACTTTTCACGTTGACTGCAAAAGCCCATAGAAGGTTATGGTAGAATGGCCACCATTTTGTGAAGACGTAACGTGACAGGCTGACTGTGTATAAACTTTACAACACGCGCTCAAAAGGGCTTCAACCCACAGCCGTAACGTCATTCAAAACGACAACAAAAGTGCAATTGAATAAAGCACGACAGTATAGTTCAAGTTAGTGTAGAGAGGTCGGCATACATATCGCCGACGTGTGCGCGAACACTCACGCACACAGAGCACACAACGCGTTCTGCTCACAGCTGTGGGGGAGCGAACCAGATTATACGTCACCACGGTCCGCTCCACCGCATGTTAGTCGGGGCTGGTTCCGCGGGGGACCAACGATACACTCAACACTGTGATGCTATGTTATGCACTTATACTTTTAAAGTTATCTTTATTATAACCGATTTGATAAAAACTCCAATTCGATACAACTTGATTTTTAATAATTTATTGATCTTATTTACTGTCCTGTGGGGACCGACCTTTAGTAGGTGAACACATTTGAGATGCCATAGCTCAGTTGGTACGCCGCGGCCTCACGATCTGTATGTCGTGAGTTCATATCCTACATTGGAATACTGATGTGAATTATCTCCTAGCACAAACATTATCAGCTTAGTTGGAATCGTTAATGATCAAAACACACAGATTCCGCTGGCTGGGCCATGTTACACGCATGGACGAGTGGCACAAGATCGGTCCAAATAGCGACTCTTGTTGGTGGAGACCAAGACTCATTTTGGGTCATTACGCCCGCTTAAGTTAGCCAAATCGTTAATAGGAATTCTAGAAATATTTAAAAATATTGCTTCTTTAAAAAAATGGTACAATATCAACGTGCACCGAGAGAGCAGCTCCCGTTTGTCCGACTTTTGTGTGACACCTCCGCTCCGCTCCACTTAAATGATACCGAATATTAAGTGTTTCGAGGGATAGTAATACGTGGAGTACTTGACCTAGCCTAGCTGGGGGGGGGGGGGGACGGTCGCCGGCGGCGTCGTGTTGCCGCGACCGCACGCCCGCGCGAAGGTCTTCTCCTCTGCCTTGACCTCTGCATCTATATCACCTTACTGGTTACCACAGCAATAGAACAGAACAGACACCAACTCACATGTTGTACTAGCCGTGCTATATTAGATAGCAATGTTAGTTGTGATTAAAATGAAGCACCTAGAAGATTTTTATCAGCTACACTAAAACAATTTGACCGATAGAATTGAACCTACTATATTGAGATCCCTATTTAAACTATTGTATTTAACAAACAGTTACTACAGCTCACCACACCCGGGTTCAGCCACGGTGCAGTACTGCGCGACAGACAGACAGACATGTGCTCACTGCACTACAACCAGTTTTATTGGGGCCCGTGTACACACTGTGTTGTTGTCGCGGTTGTAGCGGTGGTACAGTTCACAGCAGCGACCGTCGAGTGTGTCGCGGGCTCGACTTAATTGTAACGACTCGACGGTAGTTGTAAGGTGTCGGCGCGTTGAAGTCACTTGCACAGAGCAGCGCAGGGCAGGGTTGTCGCGCGCATGCGCGGAGCACTCGCAGTCACTCCGATGTGTCGTCCGTTAGTACGCACTACGTGTATTCATTTGATGTAAGACTGTTGTTATTGTTGCTTTATGTTTGTCGATGCAGTGACTCTTGATGTACGATACAAACTATTATTTTTTTGCCATTAAACTAAATACGATATGTGAAATATATTGTGTCCGATAGCAGACTGAGGTTACTGGTCGAGTACGAGAGAACATCTTTCCTTTACTTCACGCACAAAGTTTCAACAAGATGACGCCACGCTTCACACCGCTGGAGAGACTTTCCTAACAAACTAATAAGTCGTTTCGGTGGTATACTCTGGCTGATAGGTCGTTGGATCTCAGCCCCTTTTTCAATAGAAACAAATCTGCCAACCATCTCAACACTAAAATAAAATATCATCCGCAAGTTTAACGGCTTCCCGACGTCATTACCTCAGCGAGTTGGTTAGAATGCTGCTGTGTCTAGATCCAAAAAGTGTGTCCTGAACTGACGATTGACATTTCATCATAAAACCCCTACTATTTTTGGTAAAAATTATTAAATTTTTATTAATATTTCTTGTAATTGTTATATAAAAACAAAAAAGATTTGTTCGACTGATGTCTTTCGATAGACATATCGTCTTTCCTTTTACAAGTATATAATATTGATACAGTGTAAATAAAATATGAATAAGATATAAATATACAGTGAATAGAAAAATAAATTAATTTGACTTGGAAGAATTTCATTTTTATCAAAGATTGTAGACCCTTTGTAGATCCCGTGTCGCTGTAGTAGTACCTACGTGTCACAGTATGTGTGTATGCGTGTCTAAATCAAACATAAAAACAAACATTGCACATACAGCGTTCAATAATACAGCTATTTTGAGATATTGTTTGTTTTTTATTTTCGCGAATGAATTCATTGAAGCGAATGTGTCCCCTCCCCCCGGGGGTCGTCCGTTGAAAACAAACAACCGGCACTCAAACTCACATTAACGTAAGCACTGAATACAATAACACAGAAGCGTAGTTGTGTGACAAGTTATTTTTTTTTACGTTACTGTTATTTTTTCCGACGTTGAAATGTTGAGCCGTCGACTCTGCGAGCGGAGGCCGGGCGGGGGCCGGGCGGGGGCCGGGCGGAGGCCGGGCGGGGGCCGGGCGGAGGCCGGGCGGGGGCCGGGCGGAGGCCGGGCGGGGGCCGGGCGGAGGCCGGGCGGGGGCCGGGCGGAGGCCGGGCGGGGGCCGGCGCGCATCATAAGGTCGTAGTTGTTATTGACCGTGCCGTCAGTCGGACGTGGGTTTTTACATTACAAGTTTCATGCAACACTATTCTGTTCAAGCAACGTCGATTAATTAAAAGATAAAAACATAAATCAAGGATAATTTAAAATTGATTTGTTGTGAACACGATGCGCACATAAAGTAAAGCTTAGAACATATGTGAAGCCGCTAATTGGATGAAAATTCTGATATTAATGACTCTCGTTGATCGTCACTGTGAACTATATTTGAGTGATGCGATTGTTCATTCGGGGCGCGTCGTGATGTTCCCTTTGCATGTTTCAGGCCCTCCTTCAACGTACAAGTAAATAAATTGGTATCCGATGAATGGTTGTATCGCTTGTTATACTACGGTCGTCCTAAAGCAGTGGTTGGTATCGTTTTGGTGCATTTTGTTCACTGGAGACCTGCGCCGGTTCGACCATCCAGCAGGCACGTCACCCACCGAGAGCACGCTGTGAATCAAAACGCGGAAGACAGTACATATGTTCTTTACACAATACATACATTAGAAAATGTCCCACGGCGTTATGTCCGCTGGTGCGCACGTTGTGCAATAAATAATTATAAAGTTTTAAAATAAATCTTCTCCAAGCACATGGACACCGGTGGCATGTGTCGGAGCTGGTCTCATTAATTAAAGATGTTAATATCAGCCAGTGTCAGGAGAGGAAAGACATCAGTGTTATCACGATAAAGGATAACACTAATGTCTTTCCTCTCACGACACGACATCCCGGAGTGGCTGGCCTGGGCACATGACTCACTGTGTTGTCTATCACCTGAGACGTGCGTCGGGCGTGCGACGTGCGCGGTGCACACCGGCCTGTGTCGGGACAGTTGGTTGTGTGCACCCGCCTTACTCGAGTGCCGCTATCGATATCAGATGGGGACGCGATAGCGCTGATAGCGGGTGTTCGCCGATAAGGCGCACTCGAGTGAGGTGCCTGCGACACCGCAGTACACCGTCAGCGCTGATCCCCCGCGCACGGGCACACGCTCCGTGCAGGCTTCGAGGGACGGCTCTAGGCTCGTCGCGCCAGGCAGAGCCGTGTCCGCAGAGAACACGGAGCTGCAGCCATGATCGGCGACACTCTCGCAGTGAGTACATTTCGTGGCGCACTATAATTGTACTGTATCCGTCCGTCTGTCTGTCTGTCTGTGTGTCCGTGACAAACCCAACGGCAACAACCAACGGTTGTAGTTGTGACGGGCGCGTGTACGCCGGTTATCCGATGGTCGCTCGTCGTGTCGGCGGCAGCAGCAGCCTGAGAGAGACACGAAGTTGGAGTCGCCGTGAACTGCGCAGCACTGAGGAGGCGTCGCGGTGTCCGCTGTGACATTGGAGAAGACAATCGTTTTATTACAAACAGTGTGATAAACAATTATTGTACTGTTAGTGTCGCAGGTCTACAAGTGGCGGTGATTAGATACTAAATATCAGACGAGCCGCTCGTGTCTTCGTTTGTTTATATTTTCTAGGAAATATAGCGAACACGCGCGCCAACACATTCTATTTTTTTATTAGTGCGTCTCCATTGAGTGAAGTTTGACAGTCAATTCGGCAGAACTAGCGTCTCGTTTTCCGACTACACTTCTTATAATAAGTGTAAAACAAAAGTGCGATTCGGAAAACGTTTCATTTCATTATACACTACATTTCATAGTAGTAGAGCCACGCTGCATACGAATACTGACAAACTTGTCAAGACAAACATTATGCCATAATGTTTGTCTGTAGCATGAATGGGCCGGCTCGCTCGGGAAAGTACCACACTGCCGCAGAAAACCGGCGTCTGAGTGGTAGCTTAGCTACCGCGCTTCGTACGGTGAGCGGCTGAGTTCCGGAGGCCCAACACCCTCCTCCTTTCCCTTCCATTAAGGGAGTGGCTCTTAATAACATTTTCCTTAAAAGTCGGCAACGCTTCCGCACTGCCTATGGCGCTGCGGATCTCTATGAGCCGCATTGATTGCTTTCCATCAGGTGATACGCCTGCTCGTTTGCTTTCCTATCTCATAAAAAACCAATAAATTCAACGACAATCTTAAAAAAACTTCTTGTTTATGTGAATGTAAAGTCACACTAACAACTTTGTGACACATTGTTTAAATTAAACTATGGCACATAATGGCCATTAAATGATGCAAATAATATCTGTAAGCGTTGGCAAACAACAAACGTCGAGGTGTATAGAGCCGGTACACAGACAGGCTACCCGTAGAGACGAGCAGTAGTCGCGAGGCCAGTAGGCGCCGTGCCGCAACTCAGTTTCCAGCGCGAGTGTGGACTTTCCTCTGGTGAGCGGTCACATTACACATCACATCGCAGCTAAATCTCTGCATAGCGTTGTTGACAATTTGAATACATTCTTTTTAAAAAGTTTATCAACATATTTTCTATTTAACAACTGCCATTGGCTGCACCATTGGTTCTACCAAACGAAAAGCTTTTTTCGGTTCGAGCGTTTCGTTTCCGACAGCCGCCCCGCATGAATTACCGTTCTACTAGACCGAGAATCCACAAGGCGCGCTCTCCACTCCATTCCACTACATTACGGTTAACAGTTGTGCGACGGTTTTTGTTGCTGTGATATGATTTCAAATAAATAAAACAACTTGTATTTAAGCAAACATCAAACGGGCGACCAGTGTGATGCCTGTCGGGGCTGGTTGCTGGTCGTGTAGACCGCGCAGTCGCCGCGGAGAATCGGAACTTGTTCACAAATAACAAAACAACACCTAACTTATTATATATATTATTCACTATTACGATATTGTGTGCCCATATCACAGTACGAGCGAGCGCGGCAAATCAATGATGCAGGGCACATTCGTCCGTTGATTGTGCGTGCGTCTGTGTGCTAGTTATCGTTGTCGAACACACAAACACACTCGTGTGTGCGGTGTACGTGTACGTGTAAAGGAAGTGTGTATCACTTCCTTTACACGTACATGTGTACGTCACAAAATATTTGTCACCACATTTGTCTATATATTATATTTCAAACTATTAAATAGAGTTCGTTTGTGATGATTCTATGTGGAGACTGGAGTGGAGGTGGTGGTCTGTTATGGTGCGTATGTGCGTGTGTGTGTGTGTATGCACGTAATTAGGCGAACACCACACGGGACAATAATATTGTAGTTTTCATTACTTAAAGAAAATATTAATTTTCTTTAGTGACACTCCCACAAGTAGAGGACTAGACAAATGGTCTCCACACGTAAAGTGGGGACATGCATTTCTTATGTTTACAAACCGTTAAATATGTTTTTAAGCTGCTTTGTAGTATGTACATTGTCACTCTCTGACAGAACTGCTCTCTCTCTCTCTTTCTCTGAAGTTCATCAATCATGTTTTTACTGGAACAAGTCAACATTCAGTACAATACATACAATTAAGTCAATACACTACGTACGAAACAGTATGTACTTGTATACTGTCTGTTGGAAAAAGTAACAGTTGATTTAGTGTCGGTAGCGGCCGTCGGGTGGTGACGGTGGCGTTGCCGGTGGTGGTGGTGGTGGTGGTGGTGGGCGTTGTGTATGACGTCATCCCCACGTCCCCACACCGCGCGCGCGGCCGCCGCGTCGATAGTTTGATATCGTTACATTACAGTACAGTACAGTAGGTACAGCGGATAGAGCACATTGCTGTCAGATAACACCGCGCGGTGTCCGGGGTCCGGTGTCCGCTCACGTCAAACGTGTCGGCTGCGGGTGAAGTGGAGAAACAATTACACTGATAGTGGCGCGAACAGGGGACGCGGGTGTACGCGGGGGCGGCGGCAAGGGGGGGGAGGCGAACCACCTTCGGGCACCGCGTCACATGACAAGCGGAGAGCCATACGACACCGCTGATAATATTGGATGTAACAAATTAATTGACCAAACTGAAAGTTGGAGTGTGGACGCGCCGCGAGCTCGGCGGGGAACCACCTGAGACGCGGCTCGCGGGACCGAACCCAGGGGCGGGGTCGGGGATTTATGACATAGGAAGGGAAACGATCAAGCGCATCACAACTACTAATTAACGCCCATAGACAGAAACATCACAGACACCATGCCGCCCTTTTAAATGTGAGGCTTGTTTTTTTGAAAGGTTTGAATGTCGTATCGATGCGCACACACCGCCGACAGCAGCTGGTGCCATGGGTGTCACTTAGCACAAGTTTGTGTCAACCACTCGAGTCCGCTCTCACAAGTAAGAGTACTTGAGAGAGTGGACTCGAGATCCGGACTGATAACTCGATAATGTTGTAATAATGCACGCATTTTATAACAATTGTGTCAATTAGGAAAAATATGCGAATTGTGGGTTGAAAACGCGCGCACAGAGCGCGTTACAGGATGGTGCGCGCAAGTGTGTCCTGTGGTTGATGAGTACACGATGCCAACGAAGGATACGTAACGACTAGTCGACGATCACCCGCACGGTTATATCACCCGCCGTGACACCGCGCAGCGCTCGCAGCGCCCCGCGACCTTATTCGCTGCCATTGTTCGCGGGACGGACGCAACGTGAAAGTACACGAGATGTCGGCGGACAGCCTCGCAGCCTCCGCGGCGCCCGCGGGCGCGGGGCGCGGTGCTGTTGTTCCGTGACGTCACCGTTGCCGCGACGAATATATTTTTTTGAACAATATGTACGCAACGTTAACATTAGTGGAGCTGTTGAGAATACTTCCACAAACACATGCACGAGGACGAATGATTCGCGGCGATAATGCGGCTAAATGTTCAAGCAGTACACGTGTCGTGGCTGTGTGTATGTTGCTGACAACACTTCTTCAAACTAGCCCGGCGTGAAACAGTTCTCCGAATCGCTCTGAGCCGAGTCGAACACACGTACGTGTACACGTTTTTTGTTTTACGGGTTAGGAGGCCAAACGAGTAAGCGTGATGAAAAGCAATCAACGCCACTCGCAGAATAAACACACGCGTCACAAGTCTATTGCCAATTAGTTCAGCGTTCAGCTTGCCCTCAGTGCAGTGCATCAAGTTGCAATATATTGTGAGCGAACTTTGCTGTAAATAAACCTAACAGACGGGGACTACTGCTACTCATAAAATAAACGACTACATTATTCCCGGGTTAGTGTTACACGTCCCGGTGGACCAGTGAGAAACGAAGTCAAGGCCTGCCTCAATACATTCCAGCCTCCTCGCTGTGATGTTATCAGCATACACACACATACACACACAGTGTGTTCGTATTGGCCACACATTGTAAACAAACTCATCTCACAGTGATGTAAGACGCGCGCGCGCCGGGCTTCTCTCCGTCAGACCATCGACCGACATTTACAATTTAAAGCACTATTATCCTCCCGGTGTTTGTTACGGGGGGGGGGTTCAATTTAATTGTAATCTACAATTCACGTTAGTCATTATTTCCTATTCATAAAACACACAGCTGCATATCGTATGTGTGTGTATCGTACGCGCGTCGACAGGACGCGGCCGCCCCGCCGCTTGTGAGACTCACATCGTTGCGCTCCACGTGTGCGATCACATTCAGTTCGCACCACATCGCTGAATGCTCGGTGAACTGCTGGGTGAACTGTTCAAGGAGTGTGTCCAGTGTGTGAGACACGTGCAAAATGCTTGGTGTCGCCGTCTCCGTGTCCACACTCCACACACATCGATACAACACATGCGTCTCGTTTGTGAACGCTGATTGTATTTACAACAACAAGTGACCGTCAGCACGACGACATCGACGGGCGGCAAATGGACTCAGTGGGTGAGTGGGGGGGGGGGGCTGCCGCTAAGTAAAAGTTCGTCATCAGTCCGCGCACCAGTTCGTGTCGCCGGAGCACTTCGCCCGGCGGGCGGCTCCTCTTACAACGAGCTTCAATTGAAACAAATGGTTTTTAAATACGCGAGGGAAGCCGCTCGCGACCGGCGCGTCGCTCCACGCTCCATGCGCGCGCACACACACACACACACAGACACACATTTTACTCTATAGAAACTGATCTACGTTGTTACGTTACCAGTGTCGCATCGTAACACTGATGTCATGAAGTAAGCCGTCGACTAGTAGCCAGTGTAGCGGGGCTGCCTGAACACCGTGAGTTGCATCACTTGTAAAAAACTTCACGACACCCGCGGTGTACGGGGATAGGAAATAGCATTTGTTGTGCGTAATTCAATTCCCGTGCAATGTGACGTACGTGCGGGTGATACCTGCACCCGCACGCGACCCTCGCGTGGCGCTGCACATGCGGAGCAGGGGTTTGATGTTACACAGGCGGTGCCAACAGTGCCGAATAAACACTGCAAATTAGAATTTTTTCATTTGTGTTTAACGAGGGGAATCGCCGAATTTATCGCTACTTGTTTTGTTTGTAAGTTTATAGATGTAACGTTGGATAAAAGTGACTGCAGTAACTGTATCTATGTGTTCGGCTGAGTGACATTGACGAGAACAACGTCTGTCGCCAGTCGCTGACCACTGAGTGTCGCCGCACACAATGCTGGTTGCAAAGGTTGATCTGATAACATCAAACACTGATATAAATTAACCGGCGATATAATGGCGTTCTGTTATGTCTCACAACGATCGTGACACGTGACGTTGGTGCTGCGCTGACTGTACACCGACCGCCGCCGACCTCGCCGCGCTCCGCTACGGGACACGTCACGCGCGACGGGCGCTGGCGAGGTGTTTGTGACCGCGGACGGCGGACGGCGCAGTGTAGCGGGGCTTACGTTTTTACTTGTACTTTTTATACACAACCGTACCGGTCGGTCGATGCCACATGCGGTGACACATCCCACCGCGGGGGCTACGACCCCAACAGTACTCACGGGTCCCCCGCCGCGCGCCACCATGCACACCAGTGTGACTCTAAACACTTAAAGAGTGCAATGAGTTTTATTTTATAGCATTTAGTTTAGTTAGCGAGGAGAATAATGAATAATTATCATCACTGCGGCCCGAGCTGACTGACTCTCGACGAAGCTGCATTATCATCAAACACTACCGCATCGGTTACACCACGTAATGCGTTACCGTCGGCACATTAAACTGTCACCAGTCGAGATCTTCTCATTTCCGATGGGCCGCTAACAAAATTAATTTTCGTCTGCAATATCCGTAAGCAATTATTGTAATATAAAATAAAAATATAGTTATAGATTTCAATAATATAGAAACAGATAAGAGTCGAAAGTGCCCGCCGCCGGGCGGTTGCATTCACTACTTTAAGTTTCCAATGTCACGCAACTAAGGTTACACCGATTAAACATTGACAAACACATGAATGTGCGTCGGGCGACACTACCGACCGAGCTTCACTACACCGCGACACTGCCACGTGACACGCGACATGCGACACGCGATACACACAACTATGACGTATTGATTAAAACAAATGATGCACTGCTCTAAATGCGGCTGACTAAACGCTGGTTGGTGGTAAACACGCAGCCGGACGTCTGTGGCCTTAAAGCAGCACGGCCTCTTGACTATAATTAGAACGGAGGAGTGTTCACCACGTCACGGATTCTTCAAATAATGTGAGCACTGCGGAACACATTCACTTGTTAGTGAAACGTAATGCAACGTGAAAGGTTGCCGTCACGGTCACAATGGTGTCGGACCGACATTCGGACAAGGGGGGGGGGGTTATATTTCTTTCAACATTCTATTTAATATGATGTCACTGCCAACTGCCAATTCATTGCGACCAAGTGAAGTTTTAACTTCAATTGGTCGCAATGAATTTACTGCGGTCGACTTGGAATAAACGTCTGACACATAGCTATAAAAAATTGACTAAAATTTGTATATGTGGACATACTCATAAATAGTTACTCCGTCCGGTGTGGCCCCGTAGCGAACGTGTCGTTCAGCGACGCAAACTTTATTTACAGCCGTGTTCAAACATTGTCCAGGCTTATGGAGACACTGTAGTAGTAATAAGCGTGACCGAACGCAAATAACTGTAATGCTGCACATTGTTTATGCGCGAGCGCGGTCTCACCGCGGGCGCGCACCAATTACATAATGGCTGCCGTCGTTTGTTTGTGTCGCGGCGTGTTCGGCGACTGCGCGATGCGTCGTGCGACGCGACCGCACACGGAGCCCGCGAACAATCGGCCGGCACACACACACACATGTATACTTAATTGTGTGGTATGTGGTGATGGCGAGCACCACTCCACTCACGTGCCGTTACTGTTTTGTTCATAATTTATAGCAGAGCGAAGTAGCGGCGAGGTCGACTCGTGCTCCGCATTACAATGATGACAACCTCGCGTCGGTTCATCTTCGAGTTGACAAACTTGTGACCGAGGCCGGAGGGCGTGGTCAATGCACTCAGTGCCTCCATGGTCATGTTACTATTATGCGTGCGTGCAAATGTGGTCCGCCGAACGTGTTCCCGCGCGAACACACCGGCAGACACGCTCCCCTCGCCGCCGCCTCTCACACTACAACTGTGACTTTGTTTAATTGTGAATCCTTGATGCGGCTGACAAACTTTACAGTCGTTTAACAAACCGAAGGTAGAGGCGCACCCTAAGCGGACGACAGGTTACGCACGTGCGACATTCTAACCGGTCGGCTTCGTATGCCGGTGGGGGAGGGGGGAGTTAGGGACCGTCCGTGAGATCGCTCGCGGATCCAGCTCGTTGTCGGGATGTAGCGGAGGGGGGGGGGGGTGCGGGAACAGGAACGCGATTAAACTGGTCCTGGACGCCGCTCGCCTGTCCGTGTTTGAAGCGCATTACTTCGATACAGGGTGTACATGTGTTACGTCCGCCTCCCTCTGTTGTAATCTGCAAACTACACGCGATGTTAAACAAAATAAATAAACACTTCACACGTCGGCTTGTGTTCGGTCATTTTCTTATAGTTTTCTAGGACTACTTCTACAGTCAACATGTATGGAAAGGCCTCCTCAAACAATGAATCTACTGATTCACGCATACAAATGCATAACTACAATGTATCTCGCTAATGTTCGTTTTGCATACAAACAACAAGTATGGAGAGTTTGGTTATTTTAAGAAATCTTTTGTGGAAAACAAGCAATGTCTTAGATAGATGGATATATTTTTCATTGTACACTAAACACAAAGTTATACAAATATTGATTGTAATTTAATATTTGCATACAAATGGCGGTCTTATCGCTAATAGCTATTTCTGTTTTATTTAAGTTGCTAGGATGTTTATTTACCGTTCCAACCACGCTGTTAGTTCTCATGCTGGAAAATATAGTTCACATGCAAACGGTACAATGGCCGACCTAAAAACCATAAGCACAATCCTTGCTAATTGAGCTATTGGTAGCTAAATTAAAAAATAGCCCAGCAGTCGCTGCAACCGGGCGACCTCGCACTCGTGGTGATATACAGTTTCACCGCGTGATGCAGGGAATTTTATTTTTGTAATTATTATCTGTACCGATAAAATAATATAATGATAATTATTAATGGAGTCAGGCGTTACTTTGCGGAAATCCATCACTATATGGACAGTCAAAAGTTTTACTTAGCTAAGATCCGCGACAAGCAAAACAATAACAGAAAATTAACAATGTGTGTTTTTTCGTTGGGTTTAGTGGATTTATTTGGAACTTAAACCAGTTGTGTGGAGGGTGGAGAGTTGATGGCCGATTTTCGGTAAGTTTTTGGTTTAAGTTCCAAATAAATCCACTAAACCCAACGGAAAAACACACATTGTTAATTTTCTGTTATTGTTTTGCTTGTCGCGGATCTTAGCTAAGTAAAACTTTTGACTGTCCATATAATATAATGATATGTGTGGTTGTTCTGCGGTTCTATGGTGTTCATTGTCTGGGAGGATAGAGAACAGTTGCACTTCGAAGCCCAGCCCGGCGCGCACCGCGGCACCGGCGTGTGTGTGTGTTGTGTGTGAATCTAACAGGTACACGCATACACACACACACACGCACACACACGCGCACACCGTCCACCGCGCGCCGCACGGGGACCGGTTTCGGAGTGTGACCGCTACCGCGGGCCGCTCGCTGGCTCGCCCGTTCGCCTTTCGCTCGCAACGCTCTACCGCCACGACTCTTCCATTTCTACATACAAATGGACCATTACACCGCACACCTCCACACCGCAGCACAGCACAGCACAGCACAGCATACTACAGCGAATAGATGTTCACGGCGTTACGACACGGTGGACGGTGACGTCTCACACTGGGACCGCCGTCGTTGGGCTCGTAATGCAGATCACGCACCTTAAATGTGATCACTTCTCTAATGACGCCTTATAATGTACACGAACGCTCCGCTGTGAGGCTGTGACAGAGGGGGTTTCCCCGCTATAGCCGATGACTCAGAGACGCTCGCTTGTGCGCATGTGCCGCTCACGAACTTCAGACACGACAATAAATTGGTAGCTAAATTAATGATGGTTGGTTGATTCACTGTCGGCTTAAACTAATAAACCGACGCATTAAACTTATATCACGGGTTTTGTCGATACGTGAACTTTTTATATTGATACTAGAGTGACGCATCGCGCGCATTGCTCCCCCATAACCTGCCCCCCCCCCTCCCCAAAGTGAAGTTTCACTTTGCCCAAGAGCACCATACATACACTGGGGTTTTGCACGACGATCAACGGTGAGAACTAAGACAAATCAACGGGGTACGTCTCTCCACTCGCCCACGTATATAGGTGTGCCGCGGCACACCTATATACTCTTCAGATCTATCTGTGTGTAGTGCGAGGTCACAATAAATTTTAATTCGCCTCGTCACGTCACACGTCACGTCAACACAATCACGACACCGCGATGTAAACAAAACCCTAGCGTAACGATAGCGACATCTATATACTGTACCCGCGTACTATTGACGTGAACAACCACCGACTGACCGCTGCCCCCCCCCACTCTCTAACTCTCGCATTTTATCTATTTTAGATATGAATGTCAAGTACTCTGTACCCACTGTTGGTCGTTATTTTCTCTCGAGCATAACCTTAACGTATGTCAAACCAAAGCACGTAAGCAACAATATTTCCGGGAGATGTAGCGATCAAGTATTAATTGTAAGGTCTAAACCACAGTACAGCTGTATGGGCAGTTTGGTAACGTCGGTTGTGTCGTGTTGCAGGCGATGCGGGGCTGGTGCGCGCGCTGGGGCGGCGGCCGCGCGCGCTTGCGCTGGCTCGGGGCGCTGCTCTGCTGGGCCGCGCTCGCCGCCGTCGCGCTGCCGCGGCTCCACGCGCCCGCCGCCGCGCCGCGCCCCGCCGCGCCCGCGCCCCCCGCCCGCCTGCTGCTGCAGTCGGAGGCGGCGGCGTCCACCCCCGCGCCGCCCGCCGCCCCGCTGCCCGCCACCGACGCGCGCTTGCTCACCGAGGAGGAGCTGCGCGCGGACGCCGAACGGCGGCTGCCTTCGCTGCCGCTCGCCTACTGGCACAAGCACAAGGACGACAAGAACAAGTTTTACAAGAAGAAGGACTGCGCGCCCTTCCCCTCCATCTACGAGCTGGAGTTCCACAACACGTACTGGCAGACGCAGCGCACCAGCGAGGGCGTGTTCCACCTGTACGGCGCGTACATGGACGCGCGTAACACGTCGCGCATCGGGCCCGCCGTGCGGGTGCTGGTGGTGCACGACCGCATCAAGCCGGCCCTCGCCACGCACTGCCAACTGTGGTTCGAGGAGCGAGCCGCGCCCGTCGTCGTGCGCAACCTCGAGTACAAGTACGTGTGGAACAGCAAGTGGGGCAACTACCGCGACCGCGTGCTGCAGCCGTACCTGCTGGCGTGCGTGCTGCCCGCCGACGTGCGCCACCTGGTGCCGGCCGCAGTCTCGCTGGTGGAGAACCCCTGCGACCGCGCCACCAACGCCCTGCGCGTGCACAACGACCGCCCGGCGCCGCCCGCCACACAGAGGGAGTTCGCGGTGTGCGTCAAGGGCCTCGACTTTCTGCACGAGGACCTCTCCGTGCGCCTCGTTGAGTGGATCGAGCTCGTGCGTTTGCTCGGCGCCGACAAGATATTCTTCTACGAGCTGCAGGTGCACCCGAACATAACGAAGGTGTTGGACTACTACAAGGGCCGGGGCGAGGTGGAGGTGACGCCGATCACGCTCCCCGGCGGCCAGCCGAACGTGCCCGGCCTGCAGCACATGTACCTAAAGAAAAAGACGACACACAAGCGCCAGATGGAGCTAATCCCGTACAACGACTGTCTCTACCGGCACATGTATCAGTACCGTTGGCTGGCGCTGCTCGACATCGACGAGGTGATCGTGCCACTGGAGGACGAAGACTGGAGCGGCCTGATGCGGCGCGTCCTGCCGCTGGCACAGCCCGCGAGTGGCAAGCCGGCACGCTCCTCCTATCACGCCTCCAACCTGTACTTCCTAGACTCGCTGCGGCACGAGCACAGCTGGGAGGAGGGCGTGCCGCGGCACATGCACATGCTGCAGCACGTGTACCGCACGCGCAACTTCACCAAGCCCGGCCAGTACGTGAAGGCGTTCCACGAGACGGAGCGCGTGCTGGCGCTGCACAACCACTTCCCGCTGGCGTGCCTCGGCGGCGCCTGCTCCTCCTTCGCGCTCGACACGCGGCACGCGCGCCTGCAGCACTACCGCGCCGACTGCGTCACCGCGCTCAGCAAGTCGTGCGCCGAGCTACGCGCGCAGCCCGTGCGCGATGCAGCGCTGTGGCGCTGGCGCGACCCGCTGGTGGCGCGCGTCGACGCCGCGCTGCGTGCCTTAGGCTTCCTGCCGCCCCAGCGGTGACCGCCCGCCCACCACCCGCTGCCACACCGCGCCTTCCACCCGCATGTACCAACCGAGCCCTAGGGTTAAACTTATTTCATAGTTCGTGCGAGTATTTCGATCATCTTTCCTTTTCGACTTGCCGCTCGAACGCGGCACTCGAGGTGGGGTTTTGTATTTACACATTAAGTGAACTCTTTTCCTGGCGTTTGAGCCTTACATCTCCATCACCTCGCTTCCACGCGACCGGGCCGGCGGCGACGTCGGTGCCATGGTGCCGCCTGGTGCAGTGGAGTTTGATTACGATCAAAAAGACTGTATGCATCTAAATTTCAAATGTTTGGTGGACATTATGTGTGTGTGTGAAAGAGACAATGAGGACATACATTAGAAGGAGCTCGCTTGTTGTCAGAATTAATTAAATTGTTGTTATACATATTTACATAGACGTTTCGTTGAATTCTCTTTCCATTTGGTGGCAGTTGTTTTTGTAACACTCATACAACTGTCGCGTACGAGCAGACAATTCGATTCTATTACCTAGTTTACTTGTTCGTGTCCCGACCACTGCTTGCTGTGACGGTGTGTTTGTGTGACAGTATTAATGTTCTGAAATCGAAGTGGGCAGTCATTAGCGAATTTAAATTGTATAATTGAATTTAAGTGTTTTTATAGTTCAATGTAATCTAAGGAAATGAAGTTATCACAAATTGAGGGTAGCTATCTTAATTTGTAACAACTTCACCAGACGTAGTGATGGCGCCCGATCACCAGCACCAGCCATCGTCGCGCCGCGAACACCTTCGTCCGCCATTACATTCCTTCCATATCACTTAGTTAAGTTCCAATGTTAATGCTTGATTACTCAAGTAGTTCTTGCAGTTCTAAAATGTCCATTATCACGTGAAGTCATTGACAGAAAAGATGTTTACGTTAGATAATGTATGTGTGTGTGTCGATTGTAGACTCGGGAACGTGAGACATACATCGTGTGGGGGGTGAGGGGTGGGGGGTGTCGCCGCCCGCAGGTTTACATTGCCGTCGTGTGGGCGTTGAGTATCCCGTCGCCGGACTCCTCGTCTGCAGGCGTTCGTCGGTCTCCACCGGCGACCTCTCGCTCCCCCCCGCGCGGCTGGTGCCGCCGCAGTCGGGCCCAGCGCTGCGACGGTGGTAGCTCAAAACGTGCGCTAGTGTCGACTTATTTAAATAATTTAAGTTAGTTTATACGAAGTACTTCAATAAAACGGTGATATGTTTTATACAGTGTAATACAAACACAAATTGTAACTCAAGTCTTAGGCGAAGTGAAGATTGTGAATGTGAATAAAGCATTACGTCACACGTTGAAGTTTTTATTTAATGGAACCTGCTGCCGCCCGCGCCGCGATGCGTCCCGCGGACACACCGCAGCCGCCCGAGGGGTCTACGTACGTGTTGTGAACCCCTGGACTGCCGGACCGCGGATGCTCGCAATCTCGTTAAAATGCCGCGATGGGGATTTGCGTTGAAGCGACTGCGATTTCTCATATTTTTCCTTAGTCTCTACAGGGCAAAGAGATCAAAAATGACTGTTGCACATGTCTGTTGTGTTAATGTCATCTTCCAATCGAATTAAACCATTCGTTTTCAACCGTGAGTGGCGTAAACAACACGTGGAACATTCAGTTGTCTCCCGTGTTCTATTCAGTGACACACGTGTTCATTGTCATTCTTTTTATTATACTAAATATTTTCTTATGCAAACCGGACGAATGTGCCCCGGTATATAATGATGCAAGAAAAAATGAAATCAATGCCTTTTCTTATTTGTATTTTTTAAAAATGATTAAATTTTTCAAAATCATCAACAATGACTTATAGTAAATACACGAATACGAACCAGAATTGTGTAGGTATCAAAAGTCTTTATTTCACTGAATTTGAAAACTAAAACCCGGTAAGAGGTGGTCGCTTGAGTAATGTTGGAGATGCTCGTATACGATGACGCGGCTGGTTGGGCGGCTGCGTGATTGTCGACATTTCTGGGCACACAGGGCTTGATACATGAGTTATATTGTATACTGATCGTTTTGTGTGCGTCGGGAGGCGGGCTGAGGTTCGTCAAAGCGTCCACAGATGGCAGCACGTGCTCGTCCTCGCGGCTCGGCTCGGCCACAGTTTGTGCTCCGCGCTGTGATCTGTTTGTTTTATCAATAACCCTAGTAGTGGTAACCGCAGACATCCCGCACGGCAGAGAATGAAATAAATTATCTGGTCACAGTATTATCTGCTAGCGAGCGAGGTGAACACTGTGAAGTGTTTGCCAATGAAATGTTTTCAGACGCACACATTAAGCTTTTAAAACGGAACACGCAGGCAGGTAACGTTTACGTGGAGGTGGGAGTGCGGTGAGGTGTGCTCGGCGATGCGGTGTGTTCTGGAATTTAAGTATCGATACATCGAGCACTGTATTTAGAGCAAACAATGCCAGCCAGTCATTTATTTAAAATAAAAGAAATTTGTTTAAAAAAGTTAACTGTTAGTCGATTCAGTGAGCGTGGGTATTGTTGTGTATAATATGTAGGTAAATATTTATATGAATTTGTAACTAAACAATATGTTTTACACAAGTTGCAATTACATAATACAAAAAAAAAACGTTGTCAACCGTCGTCCGCCAACAGATGGTGCCACTTGAAATACCCAACAGGTAAAACTTAAATTCACAAAAATGAAATTAAGTTTTGCCTATTGAATTAAATACTTAAATATAATATTAAACGTAATACGCTCCCAATGTTATCGAATAGTATTACAAATTATTAAGATTTTTATAGAAAAATAATTTAATAAATCTAAAATTTTGTTTCGAACAATATTCTGCACTGGCAATGCTGTGTTCTTCCTAATGTCGTAACCCCTGACTTAGATTTCCTCGAGTATCACGTCCAAATCGCTAACCTACCGGTGATCCGGTAGATCTTCTGCATCCACTGTTTGTTTGTTTGGAGCATCTATAGTAAAATTGTATTTATTTAATACTTTATTGTACACAAAACAGAAAATACAAGAATAAAAGGAAAGAAGATGTGCAAGGGCAAGCTTAACTCAAAATTGAGTTTTCTTCCAGCAAACCAAGGAGTGAAAGAGAGAAAAGATTAGCTGTGAGGATAGAAATAAGTGTACCACAACAAAATATATTAATAATATACATAACAAATTAACAATACATACTATATAAAACCATACATATATAAACATAAATATTAATAATATATATATAATACTATATAAATAAGAGGTTACATATATATAATATACACATAAATATATACATATATAAATATTTTATACTGAAAGGATATGTTCTTTAATTCTTCTCTTAAATAATTTTTATTTATATAAGAAATCTGATTGAAATTTTTTTATATACATCTAAAATTTGTCGTCTATTCTATATCGTCGGCGTATTTTTGTCAGTCAACGGCTACTCTTAGTATTTTGAATACAAGGACCGAGTATTTTTGGTACATGGTACGTGACACTAAAAATAAGTATGATTGCCAAGAAGTTGGTACTTTTGATACATCTCTGCTGGCGACTGCGAAGGTCGAGCGCCTCGTCCCGCGCACGGTCGATGTCACGACCTCACCCTGCGGAGACCTCACCGCCGGGCGCGGTGGTATAGAGGTGTGCGATGCGGCACGGAGAGTCGGGGTTCAAGTCCTGCCACTCGTTCGGTTAAACAGACGGCTCTTTGACGGAAAATAATAATCAACGCCGCCTCTCGACGTTTGCTACACGGAGGGGAAACGTGCCATCCGCGTCGCGGAGTAGGGGGATGAAGGGGGAGTGGGGATCCGAGTGAATTGTCTACCGAACGAAGCATAGCTTGCAGTAATCAAGCTGTGATTCGTTCGGTAGAAAAACTTTTGTATTACATTGAAATGTTCACTGATACTGCGGACGGGGTGCGAACGCCTAGCGAAATGTAATAGCTCTGGCCGCGGCCGCGTCTCGCTGCACGCAAACCGAGTCTGTGGAGCGACGTCGCCTCGTCGTGATGCGAAGGTCGATTACTGAACTGATGGCCGCCACACGGAATGGATCACACCCAGATCCAAGCAACTTCTTCCAGCGGGGAGACAGCTGTGTGTGTGTTTGTGTATGTCTTATGATTACGGGCTGACAGTGTCAGTGCAGTAGGTAGTACTTACAGAGGGTGAGGAGCGTTGGTATCGTGTTCCCATCAGCTGCGACAACGTTCCAAAATGCGTGCGGCGCCGTCTCCACTGCTGCGAAAACAACAAAACCAAAATAGTTAACTACGTTGTAATGCATGTACAACAAGGTGCGCGCGCGCGTCAGTCGGCAGCGCGCGTCTCCACTAATTGGCTATTGTACTTGTTGTCGTTGTTGTCTTTGTTGTTAAGTTGAGTCATCGCCGCCCGCCGCCACTGTTGCGCCGATAAACGGCTGTTTGTATTCCTCTCGTCGCCGATCGTTGCGGTCGTCGCGTGTACACACACACACACACACACACACACACGCCCGGTAGCCTCTCTTGTCCAACAAATACAACGATACAAATCAACAATTAAACAAGGCATGGGCTGTTGGTGCTATATAAATAAATAAAATATACCTCGACGCTGATGAGGGTCACTGCATCGGGTCCACTCCCCCCCCCCGCGGGTAAATTGGTACGAGAGGGCAGCGCGGATGACTAGGCCAAGCACGAGTTGTTCTGATTATTTAATAATGGTTTTTTTTCGCTATTTTAATGTGCCTTACTTTTTTATTGATTTTAATTTTCCTTACACAAACGTTGTAGCGGACTCCACAATTGAGTGAGTGTAAACGTAATTAACGGGAATATGTCTGAATGTAACGGGAATTGTCAGTAAATTATGTTTACACTAAATTGTGGAGTCCGTTCCGCCACAAAGTCATTGACTTGTATCGCTTTAAAAAACTACAATTTGATAACTCAAATGTTCAATTATTTATGCTGACGTATATAAACATGGAATTAGAGGTTGTTGAAGTTACTTTATAAATGCTATCGAATACATTCATTAGGAACTGTCAAAACATACACACACACACACACACACACTACACACCGAGGTGCCGTAGTCACCGTGCCGACTCCACCAACCGTCGCTCGTGTCACAGCACACGGCCGTGTGAACATTGTATATTACACGCTTGTAGTAGTTATATCAGATATTTAGCTTAGTTTTGACTGCATTAGACAACTAAGTACGAGTGAAGACGAGGCAACTAAATGGAGCCGCGTCCGCCGGCACCCGCTCAGCATGAAGTACACTATACTATTACCAAATGATAGAAAGCAGTACGGGTTGTTTTCAGAAACTGCAAATGATTTGGGATGGTTACATTCAAAATTATTATAATTAGAAACACACGCATATGATACAAAGTTTAGATAAAAAATTACCGTCACGGTCAGATCTGATCTGAGCTCGCGAGTACCAGTGTCCAGCAGTGCACTCTCACATCTTAATGCACTCAATGTTCAGCTCGGTGCGGGCATCGGGCCGTGACTCCTGGACTCCCGGCGGCGATAACAACACTACGTGAGCGAGCTCATTAGGTTCCAAATTAATTATCAACCAATGTTTACACACAGTAATGGATAGTTGAACCAACATTAGCAACACTAATCATTAGTTAAACTACTTTGTTTTTATCTCGACGAGCACCGAAGGCTGGCACGGCTAATGACCGCTGCGGTCGGTGGGTCGGTGTTACTACTGTGTTTCATGTCGAACAATTCTTGCAAAGGTTTTGACTTTTAGAAGAAGCGATACAAACGTGCACGGCGTGTCACCACGTGGCTCTTCCCTCACGCTGGACACCTGGACAAAACGAAAGTAGATAGTAAAAGACTGTCGCGGCACGACGCCACCGCACTGGAGGCACTCCAACCGAGAGCCGCGAGGGCCGGGGCCGGAGCCGCCAGGAGCCGCAGCACGCCGCCAGCGTAGTTTTCACTATCTTTTAAATGATTGCGCAATCATTCAAAGTAATTCTCTCTCTCGATATCTCTAACAAAATTATGGAAATATAGACTGAATTTAAATATAAGCTAAAATGAATTCGAATTCGGTGACACTGGCGTGTTGTGAAGCGTTCACAGAGACGCGGGGCCGTGATGGTTTGTTGTTTGTGTTTGTGTCTGTGCTCGCTGGCTTGGCCTCGACGCCGATAACTGCGAGTGGACTCGTCGTTATGTTTATCGTGATTGTAATTAATGGGTGCGTGTGCGCCGTCCGGCCGCGATTGGAAAACAACTGCACGCGGTCCCTCCCAACCTCCCGCACTCATACTACTTTGAAATACGTTTCCGCAGTAATTGGGCTTAAACATTTTAAAGCTCCGTCACCCAAACATAGCGGCCATATCCGCTGCAGCGCAGGGGCCCGTACTGGATTTCTCCACGAAAATTATATTTGTTAAAAATCAACCAATGCCAGTGACTGCCAGGCAAATATATAGATTGAGTATTGGAATGGTATTTAACAATAATGTTTACTAATTATGAAACTTGATTTGTCATTAAGTTATCTGCGACGACTTGTAATCAATCTGAACTTGTAGGCCCCTACCGACTACGAGGCACCCCATGTCCTGAACTTGTGAAAGCATAATGACACTTTTATATATAATTTAATTAAAGTTTGATAAATAAAATAAAATACTTTGAAATGGAAATACATCTTGCTTTATTACGTGTACATTTTACTGCATTATGTGTATATGTATCTCGTTCCTAAACTTCAAGAACACATAAAACATCACAAACAACCAAAACGGAACGCTTAGCGACACGCGGGGCTTTGTGTGTTCACCTGCTCGCGGGGGGTTGAGTCGCGAGCTGGAGTCCGAGGATTTGAGGACAAGGAACGTCCTGTTGACAGTGGGGCGCCGTCACACACAGCGACGCCTTCCGATACACTGACAACACCAACGTCCGATACAATAGTGAATTTTAATTGTGGTAGAGCCACGCTGCAGACGAATACTCTGTCAAGAATGGCATAATATTTGCCTGTAGCATGAATGGGCCGGCTCGCCTGGGGAAGTACCACACTCCCGCAGAAAACCGGCGTCTGCGTGGTAGCTTACCTACCGCGCTTCGTACGGCGAGCAGCAGAATTCCGGAGCAGCAGAGATTCTAAGCGTCCACCATACGTGGGGATTACGGTAAAACCTCTTAATTTTATTGGCGAAACAATTTTTATATTACAATTGACAAGAGTTTGAGTATAATGTTTAAATCTCAGAAAAAATTGTGTCATAATAATAGGTCGGGGTAAAAGTATTTTCGTATTTTGAATGTGTTATTAGTAATCAAACCTCTTTGGCTGCACTGAATGTAACTGGCTGGTTTTAATACCATTACATGTGACAATCTGAAGATGCAATAAATAAAAAATAAAAAAAAAAACTAGTTCCCGCCATTTTTCAATTGTTTTTCAAGCAAGCAAAATGAACGTATGTGACGAAGAAATTCGGTACATTTGAAAGTTTTATTATAAAAAAGGTAAAAATGCGACGAACGCCGCGAATAAAATTTGTGCGGTTTACGGACCTAATGCGGTATCAATAAGAGCAGCACAAATGTGGTTCAAGCGTTTCAAGTCTGGAAATTTTAGTGTGAAAGATGAGGTTCGCTCTGGACGCCCTGTCACAGATAAAATCAGTGCCATCTTTAAGAAAGTGGAGCAAGATCGACATATTAGTAGCTAATACATTGCTGAAGAACTGGATGTTGATCATAAAACAGTTTTACGTCATTTACGAAAGTCTGGGTACAAGAAAAAACTTGACATTTGGGTACCACATGATCTCACTGAGAGAAACCATGACAACGCCAGACCGCGCTCATTTATAGCCACGCAGCAAAAATTGAGAGAGCTTGGCGTGTTGATGCATCCTCCGTATAGCCCTGGCCTTGCTCCATCAGATTTCCACCTGTTTCGGTCATTGCAGAAGTTTTTAGGAAGCATAATGCTAACCTCAAAAGAACACTGAACACTACCTGTCAGGTTTTTTTAATCAAAACTCTCAAAATTTCTACAACAATGAGATCATGGCACTACGCACAAGATGGCAACAACTCATCGATCAAAACGGCACAAACATATTATAAATAAATAAAAATTATACCTAAAAAATATTTTCCTTTGTGTGAACAATACGAAAATACTTTTGCCCCGACCTAATATTATCTTAACACTTAATATTTTCTCGTTGAAAGACTTGTTCATATCATTGTATCTACATAATTATATTAAAGACGCCATGCTTACGATTAGCTAATGGCGACCCAAATGGCTCAGTAACAGAGTTAATGCTTTTGAAACCGATGACCGCGGTTTGGATTCGTGCGTTGGAATAAGTATATATGTGTGTGGCCTATAGGTTACTCCTTGACTGGGTGTCCCACCAATTCGCATTGGATTCCGTGTTCCGATCTTCATGATAGGTTTGCGTGGTTGGATGTCTGCATCCGCGGCTTGCATCACCGTGACAGTGACCTGGGCGGGTGTCAGGGTGGCCGCGGCGGCGGGGCGTGGTGCATAGGGCGCGGGGCGGGCGGGGTCGCGGCGCTCCCGGAACGGCGTTATCAGCTAATTGTTTGTAAACAACGCACAGGAATGTTTCGACGAGCCGCCCTGGCCCCGCCGCCCCGCGCCCCTCGCCCCGGCCCCCCCGCGCCGGCCGCCCGGCCGCTTTATAACGCGCTCCCATCCTGAACGCACCACATTCCTCCGGGTTCCGCCGTCTCGTCTGTTTCCACCGCTCACTCCCCGACTGTCACAATGGCCAAGTTCGTCGCACTCCTGGTGGTCGCCGTCGCGCTGGTAAGTGACCGTCATGATCACACACACATACACAGTGTAAAGTGTTCGTGTCAGTGTTTATTCTGTTAAATTTGTAACAAATTGATTTGTTCTAAATGAAAGCAGTCTGTTGTTATAGTATGTTTTTTTAATTAATTTTATTCTAAAATTTGAACGCGGTGTACAGAGTTAAATAATCAGATATGAAACAGTTGTACGTGGGGGCTGCGTGATACATTACAATACGTACGGCTCTGAGCGTTAGTATTCATTCTGTATAACATTGTTGTCGTTATGGTCGGTGCGACAGGTGGAGACGCAGGCGCGGCTGGTGCGTCGCGAGGCGCCCACGGTGCTGCAGGACATGCAGAAGCACGCGGAGGAGTTCCAGAAGGTGTTCACGGAGCAGTTGAACTCGTTCGCCAACTCCAAGAACACGCAGGAGGTGCAGAAGGCATTCAAGGAGGGCTCCGACACGCTGCTGCAGCAGATGTCCGCCTTCGCCGCCAGCCTGCAGAACGCCGTGAGTCCACTACCCCCCCTCCCCCTCATTGGCTCCTTGCCTGGCTGACCACGCGGCGCACACGCACACGCTCCCAACGCAGCCCGGTCACAAAATGTTTCAGATAATTGTTCTATCAACGCTGACGTGTTCGATTTTTTCATACGTGTGTTATCATTTCAAAGCGTCAGAGGTCGTGCAATTTTATTTGACATGAACTGATCGCTGATACAGAGCCCGACTGCAAGCTGACCGCCGTGTGTGTGTCCGTCGTCCCGGCGTGTAGTACTAAACGTTCTCTCAGTTTACACTACAGCACGCACACAGAGTAGTGTGTACACATGTTGTAGTATCAACTGCTCAACCAAGCGACCACCACCAACACTCACACGATGGCAATCAGAGGTGACGTTGACCGCGGCGCGTTTGCGAATATTGCCGCGGCGGCGATAAGGCGCGCGGCTATCGGCGGCGTGTCGCCGCGGTCAAGGCGAGCCCGGCCCGCCGCCGAATCGTTGTATACATCACACTCAGTGTGCATTCTATCGTTGCAATTAGCAATGTACTAAATAAGTAACCGCCGCGCGCCGCTCGTCACACCGTTGTATTAAAAAGAATAATCTAAAATCTCTACGCGTCTATAAAATTGACTTTGAAATTAATCCAGAGATATTATGTCCGTGTGAGTAGCAGACACCGTGCTTCCCCCCCACACCCCCTACACCAGCCCCTCAGGCGGGCATGGATCCGTACGAACGCGTGTTCTGCGCGCACCTGCCTAAAGTGCACGTCTATTAATTTTATTTAGCGACTTGGCCTCACGCGCGACGTGACGTGCATCCCATTACGCTCGTGCGACGCACGCGGACGTGCTCCTCCACTACTCCACACCCCGTCACCCGTCACCCGTCACCCGTCAACACCTCGTGTAGTTGTCTAGCTCGACCAACACAATACAACACGTGATGTTAATAATAAGTGGACATTGGACACAAACAATATTTAAATTATTGCTGCACGTTCAAAGTTAGATTGTTGTAAGTTGTGAAATGTAAAACACGGACACATGACATCACATGTATAGTATGGTGGAGTAAGGAACCGTCTCTCGTTAGCGGTATTTTCGAAAAAATACACTACGTGAACCTTAGTAAACAAGGACGTCGATTGCGTTCCGCCAGGTGACACGCTTCTCGTTTGCCTTCCTATATCTTATAAACATGTAACGCGGGCGAGGGCGCTGTGTGCAGATGGCGGACGCCAACGGCAAGGCTAAGGAGGCGCTGGAGCAGGCGCGCGCCAACGTGCAGAAGTCCACCGCCGAGCTGCAGCGCGCGCACCCCGAGGTGGAGCGCCAGGCCACCGCGCTGCGCGACCACGTGCAGGCCGCCGTCAGGAACACGCTGCAGGTGCCTCCCGTGCTCTCGTATCTGTAATGTGTAGGAATGTATATACAACAATAGCAGACCCGACGTCGCGCCGCTGTGCTTCAGTTGTAATACGTTGAAATAATGTGTATAACGTAAATTAAACTATTCAATGCAGTCAAATCAATGTTCACTCGTAAAAATAAAGATGTTCATGTCTCATGTGAATTGTGAAAACACATGTGAGACGCAGAATACATTGCAGCATCAGGAAATGGAAACATGCCGCCATTATTGGTTGCTTAGCTTACCTCACGACAACGTGAAGTGCCAGGCAGTGAACTAAATTACTCCGCTATCTCTTACAACTTTGTAAACAATTAAATCTAATAAAATTACATCTAATAAAATTAAATGTAATTAAATTAAATCCAGACAACAATTCTCTCGATGTTATCAGCCTCAAGTTGTGTAATTTACACACAAAATACAAAATTTCATCATGATCGGTAAAATAGCTTCGCATATTTAAATAGTTTACAGATAATTGTTTATATGGTTTACAGATATATAATATTTATTCTTTGCCTTAGTGTTACTCTAGATATTTTTCTGGTTAAAATCATCACAGCATAGAAAGAAACCACTGGCGAAGAATCCCTCGCATCCCGGCCCCGAGTGAATAGCGTTAAACTATCAAACAAACATCAGTTTACAGAATTCGTATGAAGTTTCGACTCGGAACTGCATTTGAATTTTTCTCTCATCGTACCGGAAAACCAGTCCAGTTGGTCGGGACGTCGGGAGGTCGGAAGGGGGTCCCGGCCGCGGTTGGTTTGTAACATTCGACAGCACCATCACATGAGTACAGTGTTGTTCTTGTTATCGTTTACAGGAGACCCAGAAACTTGCGAAGGAAGTGGCCTCCAACATGGAGGAGACGAACGCGAAACTCGCGCCCAAGATCAAGGCCGCCTACGACGACTTCGTGAAACAGGCTGAGGAAGTCCAGAAGAAATTGCACGAAGCCGCCACAAAGCAGTAGGGGCCTTACAGAGCAACGAGTACCCTCGCGGCGCGAACCCAACGCCCAGCCGTGGGGAACAACGTGCCGCCCGGCAACTCCTAGCGCGTGCTCACACTAGTAACTATAAATAAATAAATACATTTGTTTACAATGATCGTTTCATTTGTAATTTATAAATCCACCACCGCTCGGGTACACCGGTGTGTCGCCCCGCCGCCCTGCCCGCCCCGAAGCGCACGGCATACGGATTGAACACCTTAATTTCTACTCATTAGTCTTTTTACAAATTAAATCAAATCAAAATATTTATTTGCGAAAGGTGTATGTCATTGTTTGTTGCTATTTCTATATTATTTCGTTGCCCTTTATTCGCACTCACGGAGCGGGTAAGCGATGGATGAACTCGCCGGAGCTCGGCGCTCGGCGCTCAGCGCTCGGCGGGTGAGACAACTTAATATTGCATCTGTTGTATTCATGTCATTTTTACATTTTGTTGTCGCGGAACTATCGTCTGAATACCTCACGACCATGCGACATAGAGACATAGACCTTACTGATATCATTCAGGAACAGTAGCGGACCTAAAACCCTTCCTTGTACAACTGCACGTGTCACCTGTCTGAGTTTCGATTTCTAGACCTTATTGTTTCTTGGTTTTCATATTAATGATTATAATTTCTGTAATTTGTAAACGTATTCACGGTATTCGCGGTATGTTTCTAACAGATCGAAGACGAGTCTTACGATAACATTATTATTTAAATTTTAGAAGTTAGCAAAATATCTGTCAGAATGAGTGTGAATCTAATCAAG